>PVIU01013678.1:0-54954 GCA_004026605.1 Ondatra zibethicus | reverse complement strand
GCTATTCGGCTTCTCTGGGCTTGTAAGCTAAGTGCTTAGTGTCCTTTGTTTTATGGCTAGGGTCTACTAATGAGTGAATACATTCCATAATCACCTTTCTGGGTTTGGGTTACCTCACTCAGGATAGCGTTTTCTATTTCCATCCATTTGCATGCAAAATTCAAGATGTCATTGTTTTTTTACCACTGAGTAGTATTCTAATGAGTATATAATACACACTAACTTTATATGGAAAAACAAAAAGCCCAGGATAGCCAAAACAATCCTATACAATAAAGGAATTGCCGGAGGCATTACCATCCCTGACTTCAAACTCTATTACAGAGCTACAGTAATGAAAACAGCTTGGTATTGGCATAAAAACAGAGATGTTGACCAATGGAATTGAATCAAAGACCCAGATATTAATCCACAAACATATGAACACCTCATATTTGACAAAGAGGCTAAAATTACACAATGGAAGAATGAAAGCATCTTCAACAAATGGTGCTGGCAGAACTGGATGTCAACATGTAGGAGAATGAAATTAGACCCTTATCTGTCACCCTGCACAAAACTCAAGTCCAAATGGATTAAAGACCTCAACATAAATTTAACCACACTGAACCTGATAGGAGAAAAAGTGGGAAGTAGCCTGCAGTACATGGGCACTGGAGATGAGTTCTTGTGTAAAACCCCAAGGGCACAGACAATAAGAGCAACAATGAACAAATGGGACCTCCTGAAACTGAGAAGCTTCTGTAAAGCAAAAGACGCAGTCATTAAGACAAAAAGGCAACCTACTGAATGGGAGAAGATCTTCACTGACCCCACATCAGACAAAGGTCTGATCTCCAAAATATACAAAGAACTCAAGAAACTAGACATTAAAATTCTAAATACCCCAATTAAAAATGGGGTAAGGATCTGAATAGATTATTCTCAACAGAAGAAGTTTGATTGGCCAAAAGATACTTAAGGTCATGTTCAACTTCCTTAGCAATCAGGGAAATGCAAATCAAAACAACTTTGAGATACCATCTTACACCTGTCAGAATGGCCAAAATCAAAAACACCCACGATTCCCTATGCTGGAGAGGATGTGGAGTAAGGGGAACTCTCATCCATTGCTGGTGGGAATGCAAACTTGTGCAACCTCTTTGGAAATCAGTGTGGTGGTTTCTCAGGAAATTGGGAATCAATCTACCTCAGGATCCAGCAATACCACTCTTGGGAATATACCCAAGAGAAGTCCAATCATACTACAAAAGCATTTGTGCAACTATGTTCATAGCAGCATTGTTTGTAATAGCCAGAACCTGGAAACAACCTAGGAGACCGCTTTCTATATAACACCAGTAGCACAAACACTGAGAGCAACAGTAAATAAATGGGACCACCTGAAATTGAAAAACTGGGTAAGGCAAAGGACACAGTCACTAAGACAAAACGGCAGATTACTGGATGGAAAAAAATCTTCACTAATACCATATTGGACAGAGGACTGATCTCCAAAATATGTCCTCTAGGTATCAAATTACCAAATGATCTGTTCAAAACATGCTGTACAGATCTTAACAAGAATTCTCAAAAGAATTGCAAATGACTGTAAGACACTTAAGGAATTGCTTGATATCCTTATCCATCAGGGAAATACGAATCAAAACTACATCTGAGATACCAGAATGGCTAAGATCAAAAATATCAATGATAGCATATGCTGGAGAGGATATGGAGAAATGGAAACACTTTTCCATTGCTGGTAGGCATGTCACCTTGTACAGCCACTTTGAAATCAGTATGGCAGTTACTCTAAAAATTGTGTGTCAATCTACTTAAGAACCCAGCAATACCACTCTTTGGCATATACCTAAAGGATTCATACTTACACTACAAGGTCATTTGCTCAACTGTGTTCATAGAAGCAATATTCGCAGTAGTCAGAACCTGAAAACAACCTAGATGCACCTCAACTGAAGAATGGATAAAGAAAATGTGGTACATTTACACAGTGGAGTACTACTCAACAGTAAAAAACAATGACATCTTGAAATTTGCATGCAATTGGATGGAACTAAAAAAAAAAATCCTGAGCAGGTAACTCAGACTCATATAGACCAACATGGTATGTACTCACTCATAAGTGGATAATGGATATAAAACAAAGTATAAACAGCCATAGTTTATGATCCCAGAGAAGTTAGGTAACAAGAACCCTAAGAGAGACATACATGGATCCCCTGAGAGTTGAAACAGACAAGACCTCCTGAGAAAATTAGGAGGGGGAGAAAGGAGTGTGGAAGAGAAAGGAGATGGGAGACGGGGAGGGAGGAGGAGAACATAAGGGAATGGGATGCTCAAGAAGGGGGAAGGACAGTGAGGGAGAGAAAGGAAAGAAATATCTTGATTGAGGGAGTCATTACAGGGCTATCAAGAAACATAGCACTAGGGAAATTAACAGTAATCCTCAAGAATGACCCCAGCTAAGACTCTAAACAACAGTAGAGAGGATGCCTAAATTGATCTTCCCATGTACTCAGACTGATGACCTTAATTGTCATCATAGAACCTTCAACCAGCAACTGAAGGCAACAGATACAAAGACCTACAGAGAATCATTGGGCTGAACTTCCTGAGACCAAACACAGAGAAGGAGGAGCAAAAATATGAAAAAAGGGGTCAAGACCATATTCTGTTACCCACAGAATCAGCTGACCTGAACTAGTGAGAGCTCACTGACTCTGGAGTAATAACAGGTGAACCTGCATAGGACCAAGTTAGGCCCACTCAATATGGGGGACAATTCTGAGGTTTGGACTGTCTGTGGGGCCATTGGCAGTGGGACGAGTATTTATTCCTAGTTCTTGAACTGGCATCTAGGAGCACACGTAGTAAGAGGAGTAAGCTGTGTCCCGCCACCCGGCTAGCTTAGCCCCCAAAATAATCATATGGAAATTGTATTAATTAAATTACTGTCTGGCCCATTAGTTATAACCTCTTATTGGCTAACGCTTACAAATTCGTTTAACCCATCTCCATTAATGTGTATCACCACTTGACTATGGCTTACCAGCATGAGTCTAACCAGCATCCTTCTCAGGCAGGAGAAACATGGCGTCTGCACACACCTTCTTCCCAGCATTCCGTTCTGTCTACTTCACCTACCTGATTTCTGCCCTATCAAAAGGCCAAGGAAGTTTCTTTATTTAACCAATGAAAGCAACACAAATACAGAAGGACCTCCTACACCAAGCACATTCTTTCTAAAGGGATACCTTGCTCAGCCTAGATAAATGGAGAAGGCCTTGGTCTTGTCTTGAACTGAAGTGTCAGACTTTGTTGACTCCCCATGGGAAGCCTTACCCTTTCTGAGAAGTGGATGGGATGGTGGAATGGAGGGAGGGGAGGTAGAAGAAGCAGGTGGAAGAGAGGGAGTAGGAATGGGGATATCTATGTAAAATGAGAAAGGATTGCATTAAAAGTTCTTAATAAAAAATAAATAAAATCTAATAGATTAGAAGCTTCCTAAAATATATACATATATGAAGGTGACTTTTTAACATCACCAAATATAGGGAATGTTGGTGGGTGTACCTCCAACTAGACACCTTTCATCACAAAATGATGTCTCCTGTTTCAGAAATGGTCAAGAAGTTGTTGTCCAAAGGAGACTCATTGGATCCTCCCAGCAACTTAAGAGTATTGCCATCACTACTGGTTGCTCTCCACAAACTGATGGATAAGACTGGATTGTTGAAGACAACACCTATACAACTCTCTGAACACGTAATAGCTAAGGTGCTGCTCTTTTTTTCCTGTTTTTATTTTTGTTGTTGTTGATTGTTTTGTCATATTATTCTGTTTTGTTTTTAATTTTATAGTATTTCATTATTACTTTTACATGCCTGTCTATTTTCTAAAGAGAGACAGAAAGATTGTGGATTTGAATAGTAGGGGAGGAAAGACAGATCTGGTAGGAGTTTGGAGAGGTGAACTGTCATCAGAATATTTTATATGAAAGGTATGTTTTTAATAAAAAGAAATATAATAGAAGAGATTATAGAAGGACTATATAGACTTACAGGATAGTAGTTTGAAAATTAATCTTTAGAACAGAATAAAAATTCTAAAATTTATGTTATTAAGCTTTGTGAAAGAGTTTTATTCTAAAAATATGAAGACTAACATCTGAGTGTTTTCCAAATATGCATATATATGTACACATGCACACATACACATACATGTACTGCTCTCAATTTGTATCCAAAATGATTCATTTGCAGTGGGTAGTGGTTAATGCAGAGAATCATAACAATTTAAAGTACTGAGCATAAACAACTATGGATATACATTTTGTATTATGCAACATATGAACTTTCTCAGACATATTGTAATACTTATCTACCAGTACAGTATTAATCACAGTAGTTTCACGGATCTGACACTTTTTTCTGCTCTTCCTTTTCCAATTTCTTCACATCCTGACTTACTACCAAACACTAATCATTCTGCTATCACCATAGTTTTTCCATCCATTCACTTATTAATTTTTGAGATAGAGTCTTGTTGTATAGCTCTGGCAGGCCTAAAACTTGTGACAGCCCACTTCCCTAAGTCTCCAAATGTTGAGAACATAAGCATACTCTGCTATTATTTTCCAGTTAAGGAATACTCTGTGGGGTGTCCTTTTAGGGGAAGGCACCTGCTACTGAACCGGACACCCCAAGGCAAATCTCTGGGACATACAAAGTAGAAAGAGAGACTTGAGTTCTGAAAGATATACTCTAACTTCCACCCATGTTCCATAGTATGTGCATAGATATCGGCATACACAGAAATGAAATAATAAATTAAATTGAAAATAGTATACTATATAGTTGGAATTGTATCATATATAACATTTTGATATTGATTATTTCAAATAATCATATGCAATTAAATTGCCTCTATGATGTTCCATGAAGACTTTTTTATATTTAAAATATTTTACATAATTGAAGTGGGTTACACTATTTCACCATATAAACTTCATAATACTTTATTTAATCCAGGTTAGAATAAATAAAATCATATATACTTATATAAACTTAAATGTCTTATTTTCTGATTTATTTCTGTTATAAATAAACATGACCAAGGCAGCCCTTATAAAAATATTTCATTGGGGGTTTGTTTATAGTTTCAGAGGGTTGTCCATTATCATTTCGATAGAAAGAAGAGAGGCATGGCAATGGAGAAGTAGCTGGGAGCTTTATATCTTGATGAACAGGCAGCAAGTGGAGAGAGAGGGAGAGAGAGGGAGACTGGACCTGGCATTTGTAAGCTCAACCCCCCCCCCAGTAATATATCTCCTATATCTCCTAAAACAAGGGCATACCTCATAATCCTTCCTAAATAGAAACACTCCCTTATTATTTAGCATTCCAAATACATGAGACTATGGGAGACATTCTCACTCAAACAACTATAACAGAAAATGGCATGAAAAGAGAAGTGAGAATGTCTGGATGACTGAATGGGAATAAAGGGAATGAGAGAAAGACTGGTACTTAACGATTTCAAACACATGATATATTCATAACAAAAATCCTTTTGTGAAACTCATCACTACATATAATAAATACATTTAGATAAAGTCATACTAAAAATGATAAAACTGAATTCAAATTAACACATTATATTGCTTACATCATCCCAAATATTTATGAATTCTTTAGGGTCAAATCTTTCAATATACTTTTTGAAAAATAGAATATATTTTCATCAACTACAGCCATCCTACACAAAATTTAATATCAGAAATTCTACCTCCTATATGCTTTTAATTTAATGCCCATTGATCAATCTACTATACTCTTCTCTGAATCTTTACTCCTTAACCTCTGGTAAGCACCATTTATCACTACAAATATTCTCCATCCCACTGGTCCCCTTGGACCAGGTTGTCTCCTCCTGCCTGTTCCCGAAGATGCTTATGAAATAATCCCTCTGAGGCTTAATGTTAATTACATACTCTTTGGCCTATCAGCTCAGGCTTCTGCTTAACTAATTCTTACATCTTAAATTAACCCATTTCACCACCAGGCTCTTGGTTTGTTATCTCACACTTGCTTCTGGGCAGCTACATGTTTTCTGCCTGACTCCATCTTCTTTCTCCCTGCATTCAGTTTAGTTTTCATGCTTATCTGTACTCTTCCCTGACATGGTCCAGAGAAGCTTCTTTATTTACAAATGGTAATAAAACATTTTCACAGCATACAGAGGGGACTCCCACATAAACCATCATATTCTCAAATATGAAATATACACTATTTTGAGAAAAATGACAGTGATACTTTGCAGCACTTATTCTTCTGTGCCTGGGGTATTTTACATTATATAAATATGTCCAGTTGTAGCCATATTGCCACACATCAAATGATAGTGATAAGATCCTTTATTTGGTTGAATAACATTTCACTATATAAACACTAACAGATAGGTGATAGATGATAAGTAGGTAGATAGGTAGATTTATGGTGTCACTAGGAAAGTTAAGGTCCCTTCCCCTCTGGTATTAAATAAGAGAAAATATAAAATAATTAAAGAAAATAGTTAATAATTAAAATACAATAATTTAGAAATAAATTCAAAATAAAATAATAGAATAATTTCATTAGAGTTTTAAGATAAAAACACTAGGATAAACAAGCTGTAAATCTCAGTAGCTGCCATAAGGTAAATGGAGAAGAGGAAAGAGAAACCAATGCAGTTTGCAACAGATGTTGAATAGCACATATATGACAAAATTGAGAAGGATGTCACCAAAAGAGTGAAAATGTCGAGAATGGAGAGGAAGCTATGCTTAGCCTTTAGCCAGTATCTGATGAAAGAAAAAGACACTTTCAGTTTGAATAGAGGGATTTGAAGAAGGATAGCATAGAAGGTGTAGCTTAAGGGGAATCTGCCTTTCTGAGGGCTAGCCCCTTGGCTGGGTAATTGACTGGCACAATTAAATGAAGATGGAGGAGACGATGGCATGCCTCCACTTAGAGGTAGATTACATTCTTTTGGCTAGGAGTCATCAGCTTTCCCTTGGTGGATCTTTATTGCTACTGTAACAATAGGAGGAAATGTTGATTTCTTTGGCTTATGATTTCTAGAGATTTGATTAATAAACTTTTGACTTCATCATGTTGGACAGTGTACAGTAGTATAAGTAAGGTCATATCATACTAGACAGAAAACAGAAAAAGAGAGGAAAAGAACTAAGCAAAACACTCAAGTCCACAACGCCAAATATCTGCTTCCTATCATTACAACCAATCTTCGAAAGTGTCTACCCCTTCCCAGTATAACATAAAGCAATGACTTTGTAAATGGACTGACTAGAGTCCTTGAGATCCAGTCACCTACCAAGAGTATCATTTCAGAGCACTGCTGCATTGAACACAGAGCATTTAAAAAACCTGCAATTTTAGGAAACATTTCAGAATCCAAACATACTAAAATATTGTAGTAATAGGCACGCGGGCCTGCTTTTCGACCCTGCGGCCACCCAGCTCCTGCCACCCGGTGCCTGGCTAGCTATACCAGAAATAATTACACGGAAACTGTATTCATTTAAATACTGCCTGGCCGATTATCTCCAGCCCCTTATTGGCTAACTCTCACATATTATTTTAGCCCATCTCCATTAATGTGTATCGCCACTTGAGTTGTGGCTTACCGGCATGAGTCTAACCAGTGTCCATCTTGTGCTGGAGAAACATGGTGTCTCCCACACTGCCTTCTCTCTCACAGCATTCTGTTCTGTCTACTCCGCCCACCTAAGGGCTGCCCTATCAAATGGCCAAGGCAGTTTTCTTTATTTAACCAATGAGGGCAATACACAAATAGAAGACCCTCCTACACCAAAATATTTTCTTTATCTATTGAAGTTGATGACACCTATTTTTAATTTTCATTTCTTGGTATTATTTTAAAAGCTGTAATATGCTTGTGTAGATATTTATTTTTAAAATCTTTATTGAAAATCCATCTTGACTACAATTTCCCCTCCCTGCACTCCTCCCTACTCCACATACCTCCCCTATTCCTGAGATCCGCTTTCCCTATATTTCCTCTTCAGAAAAGAGCAGGCCACAAAGAGACCAAACAGGACAAGACAAAGTACAAATAAAGAAGGTAAAAATCAAGGCATATATACTTAAATATATACTTAAATCAGAGTTGTCAAATGTAAAACAAGAGCTTTTAGAATCAGTAGGAGAGACAGACTTCAATAAGCAACAGATAAATTTTCCAGACAAAAGTTTAACTGTCGAGTGAGATTTCTCATATTAAGGCAACCCAATAAGAGGAAAAGACTTTCACGAGCCGGCAAAGGAACCTGAAACACAGCAGCTCCCACTGTTAGGTGTTCCATAAATACCCCAAGCTGACAGGCTTCACATGCATATAGAGGAGCTAGTACAGACACATGCATATAGAGGAGCTAGTACAGACACATGTAGGCCCTGCTTGAGCATGTGCGAGCCCTGCTTAGTTGATTCAGTGAGCTATGTCCTTCTGGTGTCATTCATCCTCTCTGTGTTCTACAAACTTTCCTCCCCCTCTTCCATGGCCATCCAGTCTCTGGTTCTTGCCATCCAGTCAGTATAGGATTAGGGCTCCTATACAAAATTCATATTGTTGCAGAAGTTTTGTGCTGTGAAACAGACTGATAAATACTTTTGTAGACCTTCCATAGTGTTTTACATAATTGACTGTTTTAAGTGACAGTCCTTTCCCTTGGTGCAAGAGTACATTTTTCTCAAGATTTCCATTAGCACCTGTTACCATGAGATATTTTAATATTATCCACCCCCACCTTTTTTTTTTTACTGTGATTAGGTGCTGTTTCTCTCATTTATCCTTATAGATCTATATTAGTGACTTTCAACTAATGCTGAGTTTAGTTCTCTGTGTTTGTAAGTCTTTGAAATGCTATGACATGGTTTATATATGGTATTTTTCTACATCTATTTGTGAGATGTTAATTGATATGAACTGTTATGCTTAGTACTGTTCTTGTGATACAGTTTGAGATATCATGATTCATTTGCCATTTTTAAACAATAATTCAATTTACTTCTTTATTTCCTCCATGAACTATCAATTTTTAGTAGATAGTTGTTTAATTTCAATATATTTCATTTTTCATTTATAGTTGTATTGTTATTTCATAGAAAGACATTATGCTTTCTATTTGTTTAGCATGTGGGGAATTGTTTTAAGCTCTGTTGTACCATGAGGAATGTCATGTGTGGTCATGAAGACAATGTGCATGTTTTACTTGTATACAATGCTCTGTACTTCTTCAGCCATTCAGGCAGAAGGTGAAATCTCACTTGACATTTAAACTTTTGTCCGGCAATTCATGTTTTCTTTATTGAAATCTGTCTCTCGTGTATTCTGATTTAAGTATATAAAGTCTAAAATTTCTACAGTGTTTGCTTAATTGACATCATGCAATGACCTGCTATTGATGTACAGTCTGATTTAATTTAATTATGCATATTCTTGTTTTGTTTACCTGGAAAATATTATCAGATGGCTTCATTTACCTGGACAGTATTATTATCAGATGACTTCTTCTTCAGTGTTTGTGTCCTCAGAGGTTAATAGGTTTTCTTATAAATAACATACTATTTTCTCCTGTTTGATTTTGCCATTTTATGTATACTAGTTAGGCAACTTATTTCACTTATATGCAGCGATCTAACCACTATATAAGATATCACTGTAGCCTTTTTAGACCTTAGTTTTAAATTTTTTGTTAATTTCTTTCTCTCATTTATATGGATTCATTTATGATTTTACTGTGCTTTTTTATTTCTTGTTTATTACTTTTAGTTTGTATAGATTATTTATTATTATTTATAAGACTAACAAAGCGAAATAAGACATTCTTTGATTAAACTGTGCTAGTTTGAAATGAAGGCAACCTATTAATTATTACTTACTTATTAATGTTTTATTCAGTTTGAAAAAATCTTCATTTCTTATACAAAAGATCTAGTGGCAGCATATTCTCTGTTGATTTCTAAAGGATGGATTTGCTGAATATGCTAATCTTATTTGGCAGATTTGATATGCCCTTGGTACTAAGAAACCCCATTTCACTTTCACATGAATTGTAAGGTTTCTGCTGGGAAGTTTCCTGTCATTAGATTTAGAAGGCATTTTTTTTTTCTTCTTTTTCTCTTGCTGCTCTCAGTTCTTGTCTTTATGGCCTTGTTGATGATACTGTGTAGACAGATTTGAGACCTTATTTTTCTAGTACAAGATATTTGAATTGCTCTCTATGTTTGATAAATTTTATTACTTTGTGTAAATTTTATGTTTGAGATTCTCTAGTCCCTCTTAAACTCCAATACCCCAAATGCCTACTTTAAAAACATTTATATTTTTATTGAAAAAGTCTTTTCATACAATATATTCTGATTATGGTTTCACCTCCTCTGATTCTTCCCAGATTTCTCCCATCTACCCATCTACCAGAGTCCACATAATTTCTTTCTCTCTCATAAGAGAGCATTCAGTGCAGTAAACAAACAAAAACTACATCCACATAAGCACACACATACACACACACGCACACACAATTGCTCTTAAGTCCCTCAAACCTTATTTCATTCTGTTTTATTATTTTGTCTGTTTTCATCTACAAATGTGTGTTTCCAAACAGTCTGCCTTTGACCGAATAACTTACATTCTGTTCCATATATTCTATTATTGGTGCCTTCTACAGTATTTAATTTACTATTTTATAGATTGTGATGACTAACTCTTACAAACTGTTCACTAAGTTTCTCTTAGAATATTCAGTTATTTTTCTGTTTTGTTGTGAAGCTCATTGAACTTTAAAATATCTATTTAAATTCACTACTAATATATTTGATCATATTGGTTCATGGGCCCTTATTTTAACTGTTAAGTGAAATCATGGCACCCTGAACATTTTTCTTGCTTGTTTATGTGTCACAGCACAACATTGAAAAAACTATTCCATTCTTTATAGTCTGAATTTGTCTTTTTCCTGGACCACTCATTTTATCTGAACCTGTAGTTACTTCTATTTCAACAATGTATGGTAAACTAAAAACAAGTCTGTTTCCTTTGTAATGTTTATATGTTCTCATTATTTCAGTAGCAGAGTATAATCCAAGTTCAGGTTTTCTTCAAATCCACTTTCACTGTGTTGTTCAAACGGGAAAAAATAGAAGTTTTCAGTGAAGGTAGTTTGCTTTCAAAATCTTCTTTCTGTAATCAGGACGGATTCAGAATATTTGTTTATAGTAATTGGAAAAGTCAGCACAGAATTCTGTCTACTTCTTGGGGGAACATTCTTGAGGGACCATTTTTAAATTTCTTTAACCATACTTGTGAGCAGCTGAGGTATATTGTATAACATTGTGAACATGTAGCTCACTAAGGGCAGTGTATTATGGCATAGACAGGATCCCACACTCTTTTGGATTGCCTATCTAATATTACGGTGAGCTTATAAACACATTGATGCAACAAAATCCAAATTAGAGTGGGAAAAAATAGAATCCAGATAGTTTATTTATCACCTGACACAAGGGCTATTTCTATAGATTGTAATATGAAAATTGGGCCATAAGGATTTGCAGAGCATTTTACTAACTATGTGAAATAAGTTCAGCACAGACCTCTAAGACCAATCTGTACATACTCCCTTCCCTAATTTTAGCAAATGGAATCTTATTCCATCATGGTATGCTACCCTAGTTTGAGGTAGTAGTGTTAATGAAGCCAAAACCTTGATTTATAAGACTGAACCTAAGTTAGTTTTCACTAAATCTCATAAACATCATTCCTCATTCTTGAGCACACAAACAGGCCTCCCTTGCTACAATCCAGAAAACTATGTTGCATTTGGTGTTGATCCAGGTCTCTATCTTATGTGTAGGTATGTATGTGTATGTGTGAGAGACAGTCCCAATGGAGTGTAGATCTGTGTTTTGCGCTAGAACAGGTCTAGAGGCCATTTGTGAACATTTTCTGTTGTTCAAAATCAGATACTTATATGTCTTATAGTGGGACAGTCCCTTGTATACTATGGCTGATGTTAACTAGTGTTATACTTAAGTCTCACTGCCACAGAAACCTGCACAATATTGCTGTGGGATAATGCTCCTGTACACTGTATAGATTTGCCACTCATATTGGTTTAATACAATGCTGATTGGTCAGTAGTCAGGCAGGAAGTATAGGTGGGACAATCCGACTAGGAGAATTCTGGGAAGAGGAAAGGCAGAGAGTCAGTCACTAGTGAGATTCAGAGGAAGCTAAATGAGAATGCCTTATTAAGAAAAGTTACCAAGCCATATGGCTAAACATAGACAAAAATTATGGGTGAATTTAAGACATAAGAGCTAGTTAGTAATAAGCCTGATCAATAGGCCAAACCATTTATAATTAATATAAGCCTCTGCGTGTTTATTTGGGATTGAATGGCTATAGGAATGGGCAGGACAGAAATTTCTGTCTACACAATATTTGCAAGAATCCAAGTATCATTCCAAATCTGTAAGTGATGAAGGCTAAAGCATGTGTATGCAGTGTCATATCTAATGGCATAATGTTGAATTATCATTGTAAAAAAACCAACACCAAATTCCACGGCAAAGTCATTGACTAAATTTTATGTCACAATCCCTAGTAAATTGAGTCTATCCCCATTGTTTTCTTTTATACAAGTACAGATGAATAATATTGACAAATATTAATGACCTGGCCTTGCATTTACCCTTAGGTGACAGTCTTAGAGTACGACATTGGGCTTTTACTAAAATTAAATTTCACTATTGTGTACTTAGAACTAAGTAGGTCTCAGGTATGAATGTTGGCTTTAATACAACCTCCCCTTACACGGACACACTTCTGAAGATTGAGGGTAATGGTACAGATCTTTCCTTCCTCTCTTGATCATTGCAAATGTTATTATTCAAACTCAGAATCATCATCTCTCCCCCTGGCATTATTACCTCATTTGTGTGAAATTAATTTTGTATAAGAATTGCTTTTCAAATCCAAGCTACATATTTTGTAGTAAATAAAATAAATTTATCATATATTTTATAAATTAAACAACTGCATTTTTCAAACATTTCTTAAATTATGAAAATTTCTTTTCATTGTATGACATTATGATATACAGGAATTTATTAATTTTATTAATAGTCACTTGTATATTCCTGCCTTTATAGCATTTCTTTAGGTATCAAATTAAAAATTCATTGCTAATAATACTGATAAGGAGTCTTTCTACACTGTATTTTTAAAAAAGACTTTGCAATTGTAATTTCATTTCAACACTTCTCTTTTAGGTTTCTTCCCTTCAAATTCTATTATACCCTTCTTTATACTCCCTCAAATTCATGGTCTCTGTTTTCATCAATTGTTATTGCATTCATTTGTATTTGTATATACAAAATATCACCTGTTAAGTCCATAAATATGTTACTAGCAAGCATATTTTCATGGCTGACCATTTGTTATTGAACTACCATTTGATATTATCCCATTCCAAGAGTTTCTCAGTTGCCTATAGCTCTTTGTGTAGGGTTGATTTTCTTTTAATAGTTTTATGACTTCCAACCCAACCTTAAGAATTAGATTATTATTACTTAACTTTTGTGGATGGTATAAGTATATATTTGAGTGTATATATGCAATTTCCTCAGAAATATATAAAGAACACTCAATCCTTTCTCGATTGCAACTTGCATCTGCATATTTAAAATTGGCCTTTTATCTTTTATGGACTTATTCTTCCATTATATTGTAATCAACTTTTCTAGTGTCTATTTTATGTCAATATCATAAAATTTTAGCTTCTATAGCTTTGTAATTTGAAATGAGAAAGTTTAATGATTCTAATATCATTATTCTTGCTAAATAGTATTTATTTAGCTCGGAGAATTTTATGATTCTATATCAATTTGGTGGAATTTTTTTCTATGAGCAATCCATTAAAATGTCAACAACAATGACATTGAACTGGTAGTTGCTTTAGATAATATGGACACATTGACAATATTATCCTAATATATGAACTCAGTTTTACTTTCCATTTGCTTATAATTTTCTCTTTTCTGTATATTTTGTTATTAAATATTAAAAATATTTACCTCTTGAGTTTGTTATTCTATGTATTATATTCTATAATTAATTTGTTATAATCAATTAGTTTTAGTAGTTCTTGATGGAAATTTTAATGTTTTAAAAAATAATACATAATATATAAATACATGCATCTAATATCCTTAGTCATCATTCACTTTTTATTATTTTATTATTTTATTATTTAAAAGAACATAAATTTATGAAAGCAAATCCATTTAGAGGATGTTTTTTATTTTTATATGTTGCTATTTTTTTACAAATTTATAGAATATATTTGATCATGTCTGTCCTCTCACCCAACTCCTACCAGATTTTCCACATCTTCTTCCCTACCAACTTCATGTTCTCCCTCTTTTTTTCTCTTTCTAAAACAAAAACAAAAAAATCAAAGCAAACAAAAAAGTAACAAGGCAAAAATTATACCATATTAAAAAACAATAAAACACACACACGCAATTCATAGTCTGTCTTGGCTTGGCCAACTACTCCCTATGCAAAGAGTCAGCCTTGTTGTGTTGTTATTTCAATCTCACTGCATTTTACCTTTCTTAGTACATATCAACTGCAAATAGCTTCTTGGTTAAGGGCGAGGATTTGTGATAACTTTCCCTTCACAATGCTGGGATTTTGTCTGGCTTATATCTGTGTGGGTCTTGGGCATGCTGTCACATTACCTGTGAGTTCCTATGTGTATCGTCCTATTGTAACGAAAGACACTATTTCCTTGGAGACATTCACCACCTCTGGCTCTTACAGTCTTTCTATCTCCTCTTCTGTATACATCCTTGGGCCTTTAAGAGAGAGTTTTAAGCTGAGGGTTCCAATGCCTCACTCTCTGCACACTGCCTAGTACAGGTGTCTGTTAATTACTATAAACTGAAAGAAAAATCTCTGATGAGATTTGAGTGATGTTCAGTTCTATGGGTGTAGCAACATGCCATTAGGAACAAATTTATTGCTATGCTTCTTTAGGAGACTATTAGTAGGGTTTTCCCTACTGTTTCCAATACCAGTTTGGTCTCAGATTCTTGACTATTTTAGAAATGTCAGAGAGTTTCATCTTATGGAGTGGACTTTATGTCCTATCAATAAGTGGTTGCTTACTCCCATAACATTTGTGGCACTTATTCTACCAGTATATTTAGAAAATAAGTAGCTCTTACATGCCATAACATTTGTAGTTGGGTGACATTGATGATTACCTTTCTCCTTCAACTATCATTTGGCACCATGAATATTTGTCAATACAGGTGAAGCTCTTATTTGTGAACAAACATGATTTCTCCCTTTTTTGGTTTTTTGAGACAGAGTTTCTCTGTAGCTTTGGCACCTGTCCTCGAACTAGCTCTTGGAGACTAGGCTTGCCTTGAACTCAGAAAGATCTGCCTGCCTCTGCCTCCCAAGTGCTAGGATTAGAGGTGTGCACCACAACCACCTGGCAATTTCTCCATGTGTGATGACATGAATCAATGACACTTTAAACAATAGGGCTTTAATATCAGGTTGTGGAAAGTAATCAGTAGCCTTGAGAACAGTCTGTGATGCTTAGGACAGGGCTTGGGACCTCTTTGGCTAAACAAGATTAAAACCATTTCTGGCACCAAAGTTTTAATTCATGGGAAAATCTGTCTAGTTGGAGCACTTCTCAGTCGTTACATGATGATGTCAGCTAAATAAATTCCTGTCATATATTTATATATTTTAAGAAGATATTAGAATAGTAGTTTTCATATTTTTTTTCAAAAAAAAAAGACTACTGTTACTTATGTATGTATATATTCCCTCCTTTATCCTATTCATCTGATATAACACCCCATTGCACTCTTACTTTAGTTTCCTCTTCAGCTCTTTAGAAAACTATATTCTTTCTGGGATAATTCCCTTCCAAAATTCCCTTACTAGATATTTTACTGCTGCTGTTCTTTCAGATTGAAGCATACATATTGAAAGTTTAAAAGCTAATAGTTACATGTAAAAGAAAGCATGCATTATTTCTCTTTTAGGATCTGGGTTATCTCATTCTGAATGGCTGTTTACTGCTTCATCTATTCGTCTGCAAGTTTTATAAGTTCATTTTTTAAAAGCTGGATAATAATCCATTTTGTAAGTCTACCACATTTTCTTTATTAATTAGTTGATGGATACCTAGGCTGTTTCCAGTCTCTGGTTATTATGAATAGATAAGGGATAAACATGGATGAACAAGTATCTCTGTAATAAGATATAGAGCCCTTTAGGTATATGCCCGAGAGTGGTATAGCTAGATATTGTAGTAGATCAATTTTCACCTTTATGAGGAACTTCAACACTGATTGCCACAGTGTTTACCAGATTGTACTCCAAATGGCTATAAATAATATTCCATTTTTAACTACATTCACACCAGCCTGTGCTGTCACTTATTTTATTGATCATGGTTATTGTAAATAGTTTAAAATAAAGTCTCTTAATAGCCTTAATTTGCATTTCTCTGATGGTTAAGCTTGTGAATAGTTTAAATATTTCTCACCCATTTGTATTTGAATTTTTTTGAGAATTCTGTTAAGTTGCAAACACAATTTTTGTTGAGTTATTTATTTTATTTTTATTTTAAACCTTTATAGACTCTGGATACTACCACCCTATAAGATACATAATTGATATTTGTTTTCTCATCCTATAGGCTGCCACTTCACTTGAATTATGCTATCCCTTGCCACACAGAAGCTTTTCAGTTTCTGTAGAACCTATTTATTTATTGGCAGTTAGTGTTTTATTGAAGAAGATCCTTTCTTGTGCAAATGAATTCAAGAAAACTCCCTACTTTCTTTTCTAACACATTTAGGGTATGTTACCTTATATTGAGATCCTTGATCTTTTTGGAATTTAATTTCCTGCAGAGTGATAAATGTGGATCCATTTTCATTCACCTATATTCAGATATCCAGTTTGAATAGCACCATTTGTTGAAGGTGTTGTTTTTGTTGTTGTTGTTGTTTTCGTGGCTGTTGGGTTTTTTTTGTTGTTGTTGTTGTCAAAATCAGGTATCCATCAGTGTGTAACTTCATCTATATTTTCACCTTGTCTCCATTGATTGTCTCTGGTTTTATTTTTTCTCAATATTGTGCTTTTTGTACTATTATGTCTCTGTAAGGCAACTTGAAATCTGGGATGGTGATAACACTAGCATATTTTTCATTCTTCAGAGTTATTGTAGCTTTTCAGGATTTTTTCCTTTTGTTTCTCCCATATATAGTTGAAAATTTTCTCTTCAAATCCTGTGATGAATTTTGTTTGAAATTTTATGGGGGTGTGCATTGAATCTACAGATTGTTGTGCATAGTATGGATAGGATGCTTATTTTCACAATATAAATCTTAAAACAATTACTCAGAGTTATTATATCAGGAAATTCTTAGATAGGTATTTTTTCATTTAAAAGTTTTTTAAGCAATCACATTTTACATACCAATCCCAGTTCCCTCTCCCTCCAATTGTCCCTCTCCCCATCTTCTCCCCATCGCACCTGCCCTCCCCATTCACTCCTCAAAAAGGGTGAGGCCTCTCATGGAGAGTCAATAAAGTCTGTCACATCACTTGAGACAGGACAAAGGCTCTGCCCTCACTATCTAAGGTGAACAAGGTGTCCCTTCATAGAGAATGGGCTCCAAAGAATACAGATTATTAGAAATGGGCTGGATCAAGATGTAAGAGTTGGCCAAGAAGAGGCTAGAACGAATGGGCCAGGCAGAGTTTAAATATACAGTTTCTGTGTAATTATTTCGGTGGCCGGGAGCCAGGCGGAAGGACACAGTCCGCTCCTCCTCATGCAACAGGCACCTCCTCTCCTATTAACAATGAATAAGGCAATTCAGTAGGAGGAAAGGCAACATAGTCAGTAACCCGCTCTGCTCTACTCTTAGAAGCCTCACAAGAAGACCAAACTACACAACTGTAAGATATATGCAGAGCTCTTAGGTAAGTCCCATGCTAGCTCTCTGGTTGCTGGTTCAAACACTGTAAGCCCCCATGAGCCCAAGCTACTTGATTCTGTGAGTTTTCTTGTGGTGTCCATGGCCCCTCTGCCTCCCATAATCTTTCCTCCCTCTCTTCCACAAGATTCCCCAAGGTGCACCTAATGTTTGGATGTGAGTCTCTGCCTCTGTTTTTATCATTTGCTAGATGAAACCTCTGTGATGACAATTGGGTTAGATATTGATCTATGAGTATAGCAGAATACTATTAGGAATCATTTCATTGAGTGTGTGCATGTGTGTGTGTGTTGTGTGTACCAGTAATGTTTGTTTCTATTCTAAGTCTCTGGACTGTCCAGCCTCTGGGCAATTTAGATGTTCATCAACTTGTGGAAACCCAAAAATGTGAGCCTATTTTGCCTGTTCTGAAGGCCAGAGAGTTTGAAGTTGCTTAAAATTGTTGACAACTGTGGCTACACACCGTGACCTAGGGTGTGATTACTTGGCATATTGAACATTAAGATGGCCCATAGTGGTGTACCCTCTACACCCTCACCAAATATCGAAGAGTTCAAGTATATTTTTGCACTTTCTTTTGAATTAGGAGGTTATACCTAGGGAGTGGCTACCTTCAGGATACTTGTCTGGCGTGGGATCACTGCCTAAACAACAGAATGCTTTTCTCATGAATCAATGACTTGATGTCTAAAAGCATTAAAGCAAACAACTGTTCCAATTGTCCTTTGTATCATATTAAGGCAGTTTTATGCCTTCTTCCCCTTTCTGTATTGGGGTATAAAAGTGTATGGAAAATTAAACACAAGAGAACTCAGAACTCAGAATTCAGAACTCAGGACTCAGTACTAAGAAGTCAGAAGTCAGCACTCTGTATTTGCCAAGGTGCCCCCCTGATATTGCCCTATGTCTCTATGGTTCCTTCTTATTTCTGTTCCTCCTACTTAATATATTCTAATCCTCATGCACCTACCGTGGAACATACAAACCTGCCTGGCTAGAATCATGGCAAAAGCCACCCCAAAAAGACAGCTCACAACATCAACTGAAGAACAGATAAAGAAAATCTAGTATATTTACACAATGGGGTATTACATAGCTGTTGAAAACAATGAGATCAGGAAATTTCCAGGAAATGGATGGAACTATAAAAGATAATCAACAAGTGAGGTAACCCATATCAAGAAAGACAAACATTGTATGTACTCACTTGTATGTGGATATTAGCCATAAAGTGAAGGATAACCATGCTACAATCCACAGACTCTAAGAAGCTAAGTAACAAGGAGGGCTCAAGTGGGAGGGTGAACACATGAATGTCATTTTTCAAGAGGGGAATAGAATAAACATCACAGGTAGATCAGGGGAGGGATTTCGTTGGGGGGATATGCGTACAGTAGAGATCAGGTTGGGGGGATGCTGGAGGGAGAGAGTATCGGGAAAGATTACTTGAATTAGGGGCATTTATAGGATGAGCTAGAAAACCTAGCACAATGGAAACTCCCAAGAGTCTATTAAGGTAAACCTTAGCTAAGACTCCTAGCAATGGGAGATATGGAGCCTGAAGAGACAATCTTCTGTAATTAGGCATGACTTCCAGTGGAAGGATTGGGACTCCAACCCAGCCATAAAACTGTAGACCTACAACTTGTTCAGCCTATAAGATTTGTTGGGATAAAAATATTGCAGAAATTATGGGAGTGGTCAATCAATGACTGTTCTAGCTTAAGAACCATACTGTAAGAGGCAGCCACCCCTGACACTGCCTGGATAGGTATTTCTTTAACATTAATAAAACTTTAGTACATTGTTCTCATGGAGACTTGAATCTCTGATTTTTCTTAATTCTTGAAGCATCTTTAAAGATCTTCACATTTGATAAATCAGTAAACACTTCCAGACTTTTTGGAAATAGACTTGATTTTGGAGGAACACTATGTAATATCATGTGTCACCAGTTAATAATTGTAAGGTCTTGTAACACATCTGGAACCAGCTAGGCTTAACATTTACTTAATGTGGAATGTTGGTATACATGATAGTTAAAGTTGTATAGTTTTTGACATTGAGAGTTGGGAGGGTACAATATAGTTGTGGCAGCTTTGGGGTCATGAGTGGGGATTCTGAACACATCTGTAAATATCATAGGCCAGTAAAACTGTCCAAGTGGAAGGATAATACCTTATTGCATAGATTAGAAATGATAGCTTCTAGACAATAGGAGGGACTCACAAGTTTCAAGGAACTACACCTGGTGATGTGAAGTACATGCAAGCAAAGGGGATATTATTAATGATGTATGTTTGGAGGTTGGGACAATCAATGGGATTTTTGACTGACAGCATGCACTTCTACTACTATGAGTGCTATGGGTTATGATTTTCCCATGCACAACTCTGCTGTGGAAATAGGATTAGAATTGAATATTAAAAATGACTGCAGATCTGTGCTTAGTCTCTGGTTACACATAGTATCATCATTATACATCCATGTGGCTTCAAAAGGATATTGTGAATATAGACAAGGTTATCAAAGCTAACAGCAAAATTAGGATGCAAACATAAACACAGAAAGCCACAGAATCAGCAGTTAATATACCTGAAGCATTTTGAATATTGCTACTGGCAATGGCCAGCGTCATCTACACACCTTTTTTACCTTTAGTATCTGTGTTTTGTCTGGTGGGTAGGGCACCTGTAGTAGGTCTGACTGGCATTGCTCTTAGGAAGGCAAAAAAAATGCAGAATAAGCCAAAGAGGAAAAATCTATAATGATGAAATCTGTGGCATTTAACAGTGATGTTTTTTCTGGAATCTGTAGCAGATGTGCAGGTATTAGCTTCCTCAGTAAATTTTTCTGCTGAGATCTTTTAGAGAATAGGCTATTGGACTCCATGGTGATGAAAAGTACTGGAGCTTATGTTATTCAAAACCACAGGAATGTGGTATGATCAAAGGAATTCTGAAGTTCCCAGAAGCAAGGGTTACTTGGAACTTCTGCAAAGTAAGTCACTGGGAATAACTGAGGTACCTATCACATATCTTATCCTGATAACTCCTACTTAGGTTATTTGTTCCTAGTGGATTTTTGACACCTCCAAAGACTGAGGATCCTAAGCATTCTTCTTGCTCGCTTTTCTTGTATAACTTTATGTCACAAAGTGGGTAGTACTTTCTGCAGTGCCAGCTTAGATAAATGAAGTAATTCATGGTGCATAAAAATAAAACGATTCTATCTACCCTTTTTACTTTTTTAGATTAATATTTTCAGGTGTTTTGCTCTCATGTCTTTTTGTATCTCCCTAAACTGACTTAATATCACAACATCTATTTTAGCTACTTATCTAAAATTATTGATATTTGGAGGATAATACAAACTAGGATTTCCAACTCCACTGTGTTTCTGACAACACTCTTGCAGTTCTGATTACACATGTGACTAAATTATAAGGTGAAAACATTACCCCTTTATAAAATTATGTTAACATAAACTTATCAGGAAATAAATGATTTTCATTCATCTTTTAAGAATGAGCTTTCAGTTAAAACTTATCTATCTTCTATCATTATATAAAAAATTAAATTCTTTTTGTTTTATTACTAAGCTATGGTCATAAAAATTTCCCATTAGACAATTTATAAGTTAACATTGCACTGTTATTTCTACAATTCAATTTTTATTCACATTTTGATGTATCATACATAATCATAAAATTAAAATATTAAGGTATTACTGAATTTTAATAACAAAATTTATTAACCAACATAACAACCATACAAATTAGGCAATAGAATATTTTAAGTATCTCACTATTCTTTTACTTTATTCCAATCATTGTACTTCCTTCTTATCAGATTTTAAAATCCCAGTTCACTTATCTGAATATGGTCCAAACTTTATTAAAAAATTTGAACAGCAGTCTTATTATTTTTCTCTTGTGATAAAGCACAGGATTAAAAGCAACTTATGGAAGAAGAAACTTCAGTTTCAGTGGGATGATTCCATCAGGTCAGGTAAGCTCGGCAACAAATGACAGACATGGCAACAAAAACTGGAAATAGAGATCTTACATCTTCAAAGTCAAGCACTTACCAGAGAATGAACAGAAAGTGGGACTAGACAATAAATACCTCTTCCAGAAAGACTCCACTTCCCAAAAGTTCCACAAGCTCCCCCCAAAGCACTTTCAACCAGGGACCAAGTATTCAAATATTGAAGTATATGGAAAACATTTCTTATTGAAACAACCATAGGGCCTGAGGGCAGGAGATTACTAAGAAAGATTGGAAAAACAATAGGGAATTAAAAGTTAGTTTCTTTCTCTCTGACTCTTTATCTCTCTCCTTGTGTCTCTGTTTCTCTCTCTCTCTCTCTCTCTCATATGTGTGTGTGCATGTGTCTGTGTGTGTGTAAGTAATTTAAATGAAATTGACCCATTTGGAATGATAATGCATTTCCAAGAGCCAGAGACTCCCTAAAAATATCTCAATAACCCTACTGGCAGAACTGGGAAACCTATGTTTCTTCTACTTGTTGGTTAGGCAATGGAAGAGACTGCTAAAACAATATGTACTGTTTCTTTTGCAAAAGGTTGCCTTTTAGAACTTGACATTGTACTATATGACTGCTGGGTGTGATGCAGTATGCCTTTAATCCCAACACCCAAAGGATAGAAGACAGTTGACCCTTCTGAGTTTGAGGCCAACTTGGTTTACATAGTGAGTTCTGGATAAGTCAAGGGTACATAATAAGGGTGTTATCTCAAAAGGACATTAGGTCACAACACACTTTGGATACAAAGGCATAGAGGAATCAAGCTTCAATTGACCTTGAAACCTCCTCCTAGAGGACTAGCTTTCATAGTACTGGAAGGTACTATGGAATCTAATGTGAGAAAAGGATAATTATTCACTTATTTCATTGAGAAAGGTGATATCATAAGTAAGGGAGGCAAAGATGGCTAGAACAAATAATATTCATGAATCCAAGACTTTATAACCTGACAGTTTATAATACAATTCCTAAAGTTCATTGTCCTCTGCATTCTGAAAAGAATATAGGAAATGTAGCCAAAATTATGAAAAGATTAAAAGGCTAAGCTGGCAAACCAGACAGAAAAAGGAAAGAAAGAAATACTTGCATGCAAAATCCTGAATCACAAATAAATGTTTTCTTCTCAGTGTTTTCATCTTGTTCTCAGCACAGATCTGACTTGTGGCATTTAAGAAAAATGCCAACTCTTTTCTTCCTTTTCCTGACAGAATATTCACCATACGCTCACTAAATTATGTGGTCCCTCCCAGAAATGTTGAAACTCCCACAGTGGCATTAACCATGATCTATGGAGGTTCTTGTATGAATTAGACAAAAAGTTAAATTATAGTAGTGGGCTCATGCCATTCTATTTAAAAATCTGTCATCTTTGCCATTATAAACCTCTATTTCTCTTATTTTATACCCCAGCTGAGAGAATTTGCCTTGCAGTCAATTGAGTATCTGAGAATGTCTCAGTCTTTTGATGACATTTTTAAACATGGGAGATAATAAATAAAATCTATTTGGTTGTTATACTGTAGTAAAACTGTGTGTGTATATGTGAGTGTGTGGCTCTATGTACATGCCCATACATATGTGGTAAGGCTTAAGTATTCAGAAGGAAATTTTATTTGTTATATGGTCTATGGAACAAAAGAAAACAGTATCTTTAAAATGATGAAAGATTAAGGAAACAAAGTAGAAAACATTGTTTAGCTAAATTAGAGCTATACCTTTATGATTATTAATATTTGTCTTGCATATCATTTCCACTGTCTTCATGGCTGATTTTAAAGTGACTTAACAATTATCATTCTATATCCTGCACACATGTGTTTTATTTAGGCTAATAAAAATTAACTGCATTTTGAGCAAATTTTTTACAAGGTACACAAAAATAGTTAATGACATGTGATGTTAACATTTTCTGATTTTGAGTGGAGTCTATTAATTGAAACCTATTGTTGAAAAATCTAATCATAGCAAGTAGAAAATAGTGTACCACCATTCAATTTTGATGAAGTAGATTTATAATGTTTTTATCAGTGTTAACACTTTCTCTGAGGCTTTTAAAAGTACAGTGAGGCCTCAGTGTGCCTAACTTTAAAATGAGTGTTTTTACATATAAAAGATAATGCTATAATCTCTAAGGAATAATAGTTATAGGATTTCAGTCACCTTTTCACTCGTTTCTTGGTTATTTGCAAATATAGTCAACATATCAAACACTGGGCTAGAAATGATGCTTATAGCTTGCTGTTTAGTTTCTTTCTACTCTCTCATGCTTTACTTTATTCACAAATAGTTTTCTTTTTCTTATGTGTAGGCAGCATTTTAGAAACAGTGATTCTCATGCCATTTGTTTCTTTTAAATCATCGCATACAGGGCTTGAGAGATGCTTTAGTGGTTAAAAACACTTGATGTTCTTCCAGAGGAACAGGGTTCAGTTAATAGCACTCATTGAACATCTCACATATATGTGACACTCCAACTTCATGAGAACTGCTTCCAACCTTGGAACTTTGCCAGCATATACATTCACACATGCACATATACATATAGACATCCACATTCAGATATAATTTAAAGTAAAATAAATCTTTAAACATGTCAGGGAAAACAAAAATTTTGTAATCAAATAAATTTAAGAAAACTTACATTAGTATACCATATTCCTAGAAATCCTTATCATGGACATTAGCAAATTAAAATTTTGTTAACTCTTTCAGAAATGAAACCTGCTTCAAACATAACATAATATTGTACAACTATATTTTGTCCCATCAATGACTATTACTAATAAAATTCAATGAAACTGATGATCTAGGAATCCTGCTCTAAGAAATCATACTCATCTAGGGCTGAGAAATGCAGTAGAATATTCCCATTTGTTCCACATGTGAGAGGCTGTAGCTTCATTGTACAGTACTGGACAAAACAATAAGAAATGCCCACCTAGTGCATATATGGTGCTATTTATCCTACAACTCAGTAGCTTGAGAAATACTTTACTATAGATGTTCAACTCAATCTTACAAGGCAATTAACATATGTGTGCAAGTGTTTATGTGTGGAAGTGCTTGTTGGATTTTTTCAAGGGCTTTTTATATATCGAATAAGGTAATCATGTGGTTTTTGTCTTTCAGTCTATTGATGTGGTGTATTATCTTTATAGATTTACATATGTTGAAGCATCCCTGTGTCTGTGGGATGAAGCCATGTTAATCATGGTGGATAATCATTTTTTTGTGTTCTTGAATTTGGTTTGCAAATATTTTGCTGAGAATTTTCATATCTAGTCTGTAACGGTTAGTGTTCTATAATTTTATTTTATTTCGTGGCCTTGGTGTGGTTTTGGTATTAATGGAAAAGTGCCTTCCTGAAAATAATTAGGAAACATTCCTTCAGAACTTATTTTGTAGAATAATTTGAGGGGTAGCAATGGTAACTGTGGAGACCCAAAAATGTGAGCCCAATCCCACCTTGTCTGATGGTCAGAGAGTTTGGAGGTTGCTAAAAATTGTTGACAACAACCAGGGCTACACATCCTGAGTCAGGATTTGCTTACTTGGTTCTTTTGGCATTAAGATGGCCCATACAGGTCAGTTCACTCCACTCTGACAGATGGTCAGGAAATGAAAGCATATTTCTATTCCTTCTATTGTAATTAGGAGGGTACCTGGGGAGTGGCTGCTTTCAGGATACTTTGTCTAGTGTGGGTTCACTGCCTAAACATCAGAATGCTAACAACTTGATGTCCCAAAGTGTTGAAACAATTAACTGTTCAGTTGTTTTTGTATCATGTTAAAGAAGTCTTTTGTTGCCATCTTCCCCCTTTTATATTGTGGTATAAAAGAGTATGGAAAATTAAATGTAGGCAATTTCAGTATTCACTGGAACTCCCTCCCAGTACTATTCTATGTTTCCATTTTACTATTTTTACTCCCATCTTCTTATCTTTACTAACTTTTCTGAGCCCCATGCCCCTACTCTGGTAAATGATATTTTTGTTGAGGCTGATCCCCAACAAATGGTAGCCCAATGTGGCATGGTTAACTCCTCTTGAAGTTACAGTAGAACTTTGTGCTGTATCTATCTGAACATGGTCTTTTTTAGTTGGCAGATTCAAAACTACTGTTCTATTTTACTAAAGTGATAGTTATTTTTAAATTATTTCATCTTGGTTTAACTTCTGTAGATTGTATATATCAAGAAATTCATCCATTTCTTTAAAGTATTCCAGTTTGATTCAGTACACTGGTTAAAAGTATATCATTATGAGTCTGAGTTTCCTCGGTGTTTATTTTTATGTATCTCTTATATAATTTTATTAATTTGGATATTTTATCCATACTTTGGTTGATATTACATGTTTTCTCTTATACATAGGTGTTAACTTTTAAACTTAAGATCTGTGTATTAAAAACTAAAAAACCATAGAGGTTAGGTAGTTACTAAGAGACAGACAGAGAAGAGGATATTCCCTAGAACAAGAAATAGAATTTTATGAAGTAGTGAAGTGAAAACTAAAATGGTAGGATTATATGGAGAAAAGGATGGAAAGTCAGCATGAAGGACAGAATATGGGAAGGGAAAAGTAACACCAAAAGTCTTTTTTAAAGCTGCATGAAAATCTACTGTTGCAGAAACTTCCAAAAATATAAAAATATATGAAAGGATTTTAGAAAAAGCAACTGTGTAAAGGGGGGGAAATGTACCATCTGGACATCTTATACCAAAACAAAATTCTCCAGTTTAATGAATGGGTTACATCTTGTTGAGTGATTGGACAAGAGACTACAGACATCCCAAAACATGACTATTTCCAATGCTATTTGTTGTTCTCCTTAATCTGACAATAAGGTCCCATTGCTTAAGAAATAACTCAAATCATCAAACATGGAGATATAAAGCTGATCCTCAGCTATAAGTTTTATCCCTACTGACTAGTGTTTATGATTATGGAAGTTGTTTTACATGGTACCAGAGGTGAAAAGTTAGCTACGATATCAGCCAGAACAAACCTTATATCCTACAATAGCAACTTTAAGGTATATTGGTGAAGTAATGGTCATATATCATGGGAATTACCAAGCATTTTTAGTCCATGAGATGAAAACCATACCTCAAATGGTAAAAATGTGAGACTAGATAGGTCGTGGGCCTTAGAAGAAAGCATAATAATTTTATTATGCTAAAGGAACATAGCAATAAAATGACTCCTAATGATATATTTTTATACCCGTAGATAAGAACATTATTCAACCCTCATCACAGGAGCTTCTTATAGTAGATGCTAATTAACACAAAACTAACAACTGAGCAATGAGCAGAGAGTTATATTTTGGAGCACTCATCCCTAAATGAGGTGTCTTTATCAAACCACTCCCCTTAACATCCAGAAATATATTCCTTTTGGGCTGTTTCCACTCCCTGTTAACAGCTCTCCTTGGCAGGTATCCCAGTCCACTGGTATTTCTAACATCTTAGATTCTCCAAGAAAATCCAGGCTTCAACTTCACAGATTCATGTAATGCCCTCTCTCCTTGGCTTCCATTCAGAATGGCCCTGACAGATGCTGGCCTCAGCAGTTTTCTTTAGGTGTGAAGTTTAATTCCATTAACCCATGTCTTCTGTCCTTAACTCTAAAGCCAAAACAACATGACTGAAGCTGCTAAATTCTTCTGTTTACTGGGACTCCTAATTACAACTTTACCAGTTTTCTGTTCTCCTTTACTGCCTAAGTTTAGATCTCTTTGAAATTGTTCTTTAGACCAGGCTGGACTCAAACTCTGAGATCTGCCAGCTTTTGCCTTCCTAGTACTGGGATTAAAGGTGTCTAGCACCATACACAATTCTATGCTTTTCTTTAGTTATTTTTCACAAATTGGAAGTTTAGCTGGGTAAGATCATGCTCTGAGCTTACTACTCCCTATATTCCATTTCTCAATCCATTTAGCTCCTTGAACATAGGATTTAGCTCCATTCCATTTCTTGGCGCTCTTTTTCCTCAAAATTTACATTTTTTAATTTACCCTCGTCAGCTTGCTTCTTTTAATTATAAATCTTCAATAGAGTTACTACTAATATATATATGGCAGAGTCTATACTAGGCTATTTTGACATTTCTCTGCCAACATAATTAATCCGAAACAGTTTACTTTAGCCCCAGGCAAACTCTTTCAACAAGGGCTAAAGGCAGCCACTTCCCTTACCAAATTATCATAAGAGTGATTTCTTGGCAACATACTAAAATTCTCTGAATCCTCTTGAGCTATATCTTAACATTTCAAATCATTATAGTACCATTTTCTTCCATGTGCCTACCCATATACTCCATTAAGCAGTGCTTAAAGCATTCCACTGCTTTCCTGATTCAAAGTACTATAGTCTGTATTACTCCAAACAACAGCATGGTCAGGTCTATCACAGCAATATCCCACTATACTGGTAAAAACTTCTGTCTCAGTAAGGGTTTTATAATGCTCTGAAAAGACACCATGAACATGGAAACTATCATAAAGGAAAATGATTTAATTGAGGTGACTTGTTTACAGTTTTAGAGGTTCAGTCATTATCATCAGCATTGGCAACATGCAGGCAGATGTAGTCCTGGAGCTGAGCATCTTAAATCTTGACTCGGAGGTAATAGGAAGTTGACTGATTATCACCCTGAGTGAAAATTGAGAAAAGAGACCTTGTAACCTCTAGTGCAAATTCTAATTGGTCTTAATAGTAAAGACCCAGAGTCAGTATTAGTGGATAAAAGCTGTAAGATCAGAGAAGCAGAGCAGCCAACTACTAGTTCTTACCTCTATGAAAACCTCAGAACCCAGGGGATAAGATTCTATTAATATAAATACTCAAGCTGAATAAATCCTTGGGCTCCTGTCTCCTCTTACCTTATATTCCTCTCTGTTCAGTCATATCATTTCCCATCTCTACCTCCCTAGTTTGGGGATTAAAGACTTGTGACTCCCAAGTAGTGGGATTAAATGTGTGAGCCATCACTGCCTGTTTCTGCTTCTCTTTGAGACTGGATCAACGTAGTGTAACCAAGGCTGGTCTTGAACTAACAGAGATCCATCTGCCCCTCCCTCCTGTGAGTGATGGGATTAAAGGTGTGTGTTTCTACTGCCTGGCCTGGCCTCTATGGCTAACTAGTGGCCTTCTCCATGCTCTGATACTCAGGCAAGCTTTATTTGTTAAAGCACTAACAAAATATTACAACAGTCAACCCCCACAATGACACATTTCTTTCTTCCTCTAATAAGGCCACAACTCCTAATAGTGACACTCACTTTGGAATTGATTTTTTTTTCAAATAACCATGCCAACCATTCATCATGGTAGGCCTCATGCCCAGAAATTCTTCTCCAACATGTAATGCATTCCATTTCTTTGTGAGTATGTGTGTGTATACTCTTTTTGTTTTGATTTTTTTGGCTTATTGCTTGTTTATTTTTAAGTTAGTTTGTTTATTTTGAATTTCATTTTGCATATCATTGGCTTAGAGTAATGGTATACATAAAAATGGGATAATACTGCAGAACAGAAATCGTACTGTGTATTAACATTTATGATATCACCAACTATTTAGTATTTATTATTAAGAGCTATATTTTGTTCAATGTTTTAGATAGTTCCATATAACAAAATAAAATTATTTGACCTTTTAGTTCATATAAGAGAAAGTACATATTATTCCTTCATCATTATTTGTTCATTTTCAACATATCTTCTTTTTTGAATTTTTAATTGATTTAATCATGTAAGACAAATTTGGCTTGTAACTCACCAGGTTGTTCAAACTTCTCACCCTTAAGAATGATTCACTATGATTCTTCTTTTATATATTAATGTTTTGAAGATGGATTAGAATATTCTATGAAAAATAGTTTAAAAATCTGTTTCTTCAGCTTGCTATAAATACAGGCAATTATGGATGAAAAAGAAAGCAAATAGTGACAGCTTTGACTAGCATAAGACCAAGAGGCAGTCTGTGTGTGCATTCTACAGCATGATGTAGAGAATTTGAAATGTGAGAAGAGTAGAAGCATTGATATTTTAAACTTTGATCTAATAAAAGATAAAAGTATTACAATAAAACAGCAATAAGTAATTACTTTAAATACTGTTAATATGTGCAAAGAAAATTTGTTTAAACAAGTCTAATATAGACATCCACGATCAAGGAAATCTCATACTTAGTTTTCCACTTTGTTAAAGATACAAACCAAGAATCACTTTAAAATACAAGTGTATAAGTAGTTTTGTAATTTAACAGTAAAATCAATATTCTTAAAATATTTTAAAATACATATTTTTTTACAATTTTCAGTGTTTTAAAAATATTTAAATATTTAATCTACTGAGCTGACACATAGTTTAATAAACAAATAATTTCCACAGAACATGTACTTTTAGTTATGTTGAACCAGAGCCGTATTTGAAAAAGACATATAGAGATTTTCATAAGTGAATGGAATAGATTGGTAAAGGAAGGTAAACCATCATTTCACTTGAGGTCTGTTTGAAGCCAAATTAGTTATAAATAGGTGGAAACAGACACTCAGAGACACAAATATAAATATTAGAAACAGACATTTCTAGGCAGAAACATGACCAAAGGGATAATATTAGGTTAGATAGTATATATTTCCTTCTATCAAAGATAAATAATACCTTAGAATGAAAGGCTTAAAATTGAGGTAACTAAAAATTTTATTGAGTGACATAGCCAGACCCAGAAATACAAACACAGCATATCATCTTCTACATGTGGATCATAGTATCAGAATCTGAAATTTTATGGTTTTTTTATCTTAGCTATTCTCAATGGAATAAAAGAAAATCTCAGAATTATTTTATTTTTTCACTCCCCTAATTGAAAAGTATGTTTGACACATGTTGATATATTCCTTATCCACTATATTTCTTCTTTGATGAAATTTCTCCCTTTCCTTTCTGTAATGGATCATGATAAAATAATCCTACACTAGCTCAGAATGGGATACAATAAAAGGTTCTTTATTTAGTGGTAGACTCACAGATCAACAGTCCTCTGCATGAGCAGGGAACAGGAACTGAATCCAGAAGGCAAGAGAGAGGCCACATAAGCTTTAATCTGCACTTGCCCAAATGGGCTGGTTTATTAAAGGCTATTGGCTGAAGAAGTTCCCACAGGACCTCCCTTTTTTATCTAAATAAGAAATTTTGTCTAAAGAGGCAGAGCCATCATCCAGAGTGACTGAGACCACACTGCTTACCATTTTAACATTCTTCTTGTCAAAAAAGGACTTCATATTCGCAGTAGAATAAAATCAGACATAAAAGACCTCTGATTAAGACACACTGTGTTTAAAAATTGCATGTAGGCTTGGGAGAGAGAGGGAAAAGAGTATAGAGAGTTATAAAAGATGTAAATAGTTTAAAAAATAAAACAGTCTTTAAAGAGATAGAGTACAGACAGTTATAGATTAAAGGAGTAAAGAAAATAAGACACATAAAGATGAAAAATACACAGAGAGTCTGCATTGTATATATTATTTTGTTTTCTTCAAATTTTTTGACTGTGAATGAGCTAAGTATAGCGAGACATTTCACTTTACAGACTGCTAAGCTAAGCCAACATTTATATTTTAAAGCTATCTTAAAATTTGAGTCTAAGGATATGCTGCTTTGAAAAAGAGATTCTGCTTTTGTTTCCACAGAAGATGAGAAACTGTGGATTCCTTCCAGACTAATGTGGATTGATGGTGAAAGACCCCCTAAAAGGACTCTAAAATCCCCCCAAATACTTTGACCAACAAAAAGCAAAATACAGTTTGCAGAGAACTACACCTGAATTCCCAAATATTGTTTATAATTGTTTGTTTTCATTTAAAAGGGGATATGATGTGGAGATAATACTTTGCATTGGTATAGATCTTGGTCTATTGATACAAATTTAAGGTCAATTTTGTCATATGCATTTCAACTCTTATTTAAAGTATTGTGCTTGTGCAACTCATTTAAGAATGTAATGTATAGTTAAGAAATGCATATTAATAGTCATTTATAATAGCCAGACCTGTAGTCATGTTAGTTAGGTTTTCTAGATATAGAGATGTATTTCAAATAGATAGATATTCTTCAAATATTTCAAAGACATACAAATTATGGCATTTAAAATGTTTTAAAAACTTAGACTTTTCTCAATAATGAGACATATCTGCTTCTGGCAGCATCAATTGCTTCAGTGAGGTTAATGGGCATTGATAAAATTCATTGTAAAATCTGCCTTCAGTGTAACAAGGGTAGTCATTTGGGCAAGAAACTGCTTTTGCCTGGACTGCTTGATGGTATACTGTATACACTAGGCAGGCAGGACACACACACACAAAAAAAATTACTGCTAACGTTACCTAAAGAAGGTGAAATACTCCTTCAGGGTCCCTGCTTCATGAAAGTGTCTGCCAGACATTCTGCAGGACATACACAAAAAAGTAACTGACAAATTGTCAATACAGGTAAAACTGTCTTTAAAATTTTCTGCTTCATCAAAAAGTTTGCCAGATATTGTGGGCCTGTAGGCTGAAGATTGATGCTGCAACAATACAGAATAACTTTGCGTGACTTTCCAGGCAGCAAGATGTCTCTGTCAATTCTAGAGTTTTGGAAGTTGCTGACAATGCACTTTCTGTTTATTTAGGTAATTTTGTTGACGGAGGTTTCTGTCCTGCCTGGTCCCACAGGCGTTCAGTCCCAAAGAGGCACACAGATGTCTACATTAGTCACAAACTGGTTGGCTTATTAGCTCAAACTTCTTATTAACATATCCTACATTAACCCATAATTTTTGTCTGTGTCAGCCACGTGGCTTGGTACCTTTTATCAGCAAGGCATTCTCATCTTGCTTCCTCTGCATCTGGGTGACAACTCCAGATTGCATTTCCTGTTCCCAGAAATCTCCTGTTCTGGTTGCCCCACCTATACTTCCTGCCTAGCTACTGTCCAATCAACATTTTGTTAAAACAATACAAGTGGCAGGGTACAAGACCATTGTCCCACAACAGTTCTTTGATAGAGTTAAAGAATAGATAGTTATACTTATAGTTTTATTTAGTTATGATAAAAATAATATATATAAATATTGTAACTATAATTCTTGCTTGATACCTGTTTTGTTATATATAATATTACTATATTAAAGTTAAAACCTTCTTTTTTATTTAGACAGAAAAGGGGAGGTGATGTGAGATTCCCCTCTGTATGCTGTGAATATGTTTTGTTACCATTGTTCAATGAATAAAGCTTCTTTGACCTATAGAAGGGCCGAATAAAGTAAGGTGGGAATTCCAAGCAGATAGATGAGGAGAGAGTAGGCAGAGTCAAGAAAATGCCATGTTGCTGCCAAAGGAAACAGACGCCCAAAACCTTACCAGTAAACTATAAGCCTCATGGTAAAATACAAAATAATAGAAATGAGTTAATTTAAGATGTAAGAGTTAGCTAAAAATATGCATAAGCTATATGCCAAACTGTTGTAATTAATACAGTTTCTGTGTGATTATTTGTGTCTGATTGGCCAGGAAATAAATGGGCTGCCTTCAACTACAATTTTCATCCCTCCAAATATTCCCATATATTTCTCCCTGTTCTTCTTCAAAACCATTGCCTCTTTTCTCAGTAATTGTTTTTGCATTCACATATGTATATACATAATTGTTTCTAAATATGCTCAGTCATAATGCTGTTTGCATGTATTCTGGAAGAGGGAACAGAAAGACTATAAGAGCTAGACCACCAGGGTGTTTTCTGTGAGATTGTGTGTCCTGTAATGTTAGAAGCTACTACCATGAAATTTCTCCAACAGGACTGCCTAAAAGTGGACTAAACAAGGACAATAGACATGCCAAAATATACAAGAAAGAGACCACAAAGTCTCAACCCTACACAAAATGCAGGCAAGGGCTTTGGATTATCAAAATCCATAGCCTGCCTATCTCAGTACAGAGAAAAAAGAAAAGAAAAACAGATATCCTTTTATGCCACTTTACCACAGGGAAGGAAAGAGTTGGACAGAGTTTTGAACAGTCTGCCTTTTCTGGAGACTAACTATCTAAAGCTAAAAAATCAGTGGTCTAGTAATGCTGGGGGGACATCACATACCTTTGCCACACAGAAATCAATAGGAAGAGTCTTTCCCCATATTAAATGAGTCTAAATATGCAACTGTTATTTCTTTTTATTTTCTTACTTGTTGTTGTTCTTTTTCAGAGATAGGACCCCTCTATACAGCTCTGAATGAATTGAATCACTGTACATTCTAGACTATCTTGAAATCAATAACAATCTTCCTGTATCAGTGTCCTGAGTATGACTATGACAGACAGGTACTACCATGTTCAGCTAGCTAGCTGCTCTTTAATGGGAGAAAATATGAAAAAACAAATATGGAAAAATGAGTAAAGAGAATACCATGCCAAACACAGCAACAAAACAAACCATCTTAACCTGTCCTTAATGAATTGGTAATACATAATTTACTTGTCTGAATTCACAAATTAACAATGGCAAAAATAAAAATAACTTACAAAAATCCCATAAATCTTGTAGTATAATAATATAAGAATTGAACTTTAAAATTCAGTTAAAATTGAAATGTTCAAATAAAAAAGGAAAATAAGCCTCAAAAATCTTCAGGGATATCTGAAATGCCATCATGCAGATATAGACCCCTTATAGGGATTTCAAAAGGAGATTTAAAAAAGAATTCTTACTTAAAGAATGGACAAATTTTCCCCAAATTCAATATTAAAGTGCAAGAAATCTATTATGTTATAAATTGGCTGAGCAAAAGGAAATTCAGAATGAAAAAGATCATAATTTAACTGTAATAAATCAAATCCAATGAGACAATTATGAAAAACAGAGAATTTGGTGAGTAGGTATAACCCTGTTTGATCAAGTATTTGTAACAAGAATACAGCCATGTCAAAGATTCTAATGCTTCAGACTAATGGGATTGATTAAGACCTTCCCTGAGTCAGGCACAGGGGAAGGACAAGACCTTACTCAGGTATGAAAATGGATAGTGACCTTTAGCTAAACATAATGTGTGCAAAAGTGCAGAAATTGTTTGCCTTTACCTAGATGACTGAATGATCATGAACCCTTGAACCTTTCCTCTTATGGAGATCCCTACTGAGACTAACCTTCCTCCTCTTCCATGTTGTATACAATAACAATACTGATTATCCCAGTTACTGGTGTGTGTCTACCCAAATGGATGGTCCACATGATCTAGCTTTATGCTACTTGCATCTGTCTTAATTTTGGCTTGTTTTTCTTTATTTTAATATTAAGGTTATGGTTATATAATCTCTTCCCTATCTTTAGTCTAGCCCTTCTACTGCAATTCTCCACCCCCTTGCTATATGCTTTCACATTCATAGCATCTTTATCTTCAATTGTTGCACTGTATGTGCGTATGCTTATACATACATGATCCTAAATATATAAGTGCAACCTGCTCAGTCTGTATAATAGTACTTACATTTATATGTATATCTTGTCAAGGTAGATAACTTGTTATTCGATAATCAAGTAATGGTCTTCACCCTGGGAAATTAATGTCTTTCTTAATCTCCTTTCACTTCTAGTCAGTTTGTAAGCATGCAGTTGGATGAGCTTTGTCAGGAGAAAAATTGTCAAATGTACAAAGCCTAGAACCTATTATATTCAAAGTGTTGTAGAAAAAAATCAGGCAATCAAGAATATTGCATGAGATCTTTCATAAAAGGAAGAAAGATTTTGCCAGAAAAGTAGAAATTTAATGTGAAACAGCATATAAGTATTATATCAAATTATTCAAGTTAAAACAAAAACAATACTACATGTTATATGAAGCCATACTAGAGTATATAATTCCCTGTAGTAGTAAATGTGTGAGAAACTGCAGAAGAATATAATATTTCAATAGTTAATTATAGATCATTTAACATTATAATTAAATTAACAAAATTATTAAAATATTACAATAAAGATTTTACATTAATGACTACTTAATATATACACATATAAATTTGAAGTAAACCACATAAATTATGGAGACAAAACAGTCAAATTTTTAGAGTTTTTTATATGAGTAATGCAAATTTAGAAGCTTAAAATAGAAAAGGAAAAATGTAGGATATTTTGTGTGGCCCCATAGCAACCACAAAGGACATACCAAAAAATAAAAGAGAAAATAACAGTCCCAGTATATCATAACACAACAAAGAAACAGAAAAGACGACATGGGGAAATGAAATATGACAAAATAACTTTAAAAAAGATGAAAATTAATAAAACAGCAATAAGTCAGTCCATATTTATTGTTAATTTTAATATAAATGTGTTAACTTCCCCAAACCATACCTGGAGTGTGAATAGATAGAAAAATTAGAGCAAAGTATATGTGGGCAAGATAATCACTTCATCACTAAGGGTATATTATAAACTGAAAGAAAAAGAATATAAAAATAGAGTATATTCTAATAGACTTTCCATCTGCTTCCAGACTTTGGTTGAATGAACCATGTTGCCTTGCCACGTCTATGCCAAAAAATGCTAAAATCTTAGAAACTGAAACTGTATTATAAGCCAAAGTGAATCTTCCCTGCTTTTACCTTTTCTCTCTAATATGTTTCATGTATGATGATTCTGAGCATGATCAGAAACTGGTTCTAGAAAACTGTTGCCATGCTATTTCCTGATAATGTGCTTCAAAAACATTCAGAAGTGTTGTGTGGAGAAAAGGTGGACATAGGCTAGAGAAAGTCTAGTTATCTTTAAGAAGAATATAATAGAAACTTTTCTTGGGAACTCAGAAAGTGAATACCAAAACAGATGTGAAAAATAAAGAATGTTTTCCAAGAAGTTTCAGAAAGGAATGCAAACCCTATTGCGAACAAGCCTAGAGGCAGTTTTTACTGTGTCATTTTCAACATTGTTCGCTTTTTATTCATACCCCAAGAGTTTGTGAAAGGCTTCACTTAAAGTTGGTGAACAAGTGAATTTGATGGAGGAAATATTAAGATAGGTCAGTAGTGCCAATATAGCATGATTACTGATGATCTCTTTTAACAAAGCTTATACAACAAGTTGGCAGTGAAGAGCCGATAATACAGATTTTAAAAACTTGGAAGTTTTGCCAGAAAAATTTCAAAGCCTTTTTCAAGGAAGTAGACAGCAATAGCTAAAAAGTGTGGTGTTAATTAAAAGTCAAGTATTTTAGACTAAGACAACTGGAAAAATACATGGAAGGAAAATTTGTACCTCTTCTAGCTCTACCAACAGAAATTTGAGGTTATACAAGAAAAAATATATTTGAAGACTTTGCTTGCAGTGACATTTGCAGGGTCCCCTTTTCAATAAATCCTGTTAGAAAACTGTTTCCATTCATTAAGATTCAGCTATGGTCACAGGTAACATGACTGTCACTTGAGATAAAATCAGGTTTCTCTATTATCCACAAAGTGCTAATTTGGGTGGATTATAACATATAAAAGTTCCTATGTCAAAAAGGATTTCACCCAAATTTCGATAGTAAGCATAGAGTATCATCAGTATTTTGCAAGGAAAGATTTCCTGCAGGAATGACGCAGTAAGAATGAGTCCAAAGGGGGATTAGAGATTTTAAAATATTTTACATGCTAACATTGAACATCTGATAAAGAAAACGTCAGGTAACAAACAGAAGCAGTCAAAAGAGGAGTCATCTTGCAATGAACTGTGTTGCAAGAGACTTGTATTGTTGCTCTGAGACCACCAACGGAGTTGGGCCTTGAGTCAGTGGGTGCAGTCTACATTCAACTGGCTGGAATGAAATCGTAGCTTTTCTGGTGGGCTCAAAGGAGGATAATGATATTTAGAGAGGCATAAAGAGGGACTTGGAAAGATTTGCAGACCTTTAGATCTAAGAAGGCGGTGAGGAACACAACTGATCTTTTTCTCCATCATTCTGTGAATCAATCAGGGTAATACCCTAATATCTGACATGAAAGAGATTGTGGCTATCAAGTAAACAAATAATGGAATTATAATTGGTTAAATATTATTGTCAGTTTGATATGATTGAGAAATACCTAATACCCAAAGGCTCAAGATAATAAAAGAAGAAACTAGAGGAATATTTCAATTATGGGCATTGTTTTCTTGCTTTTTGGTCACTGAGATGGGAATATCTATGTTCTGTCATATCTTCCTTAATATGAATGACTGATACCCCAGGAATCATGAATGAAAATATTTTTTGCACTTCATAGAAAGACATTATATATCAATTGTAACAAACATTAAGGATAAATACATTTATACAAGATAGAGATAAAGTATTATATAATGATGAAAGTGTCAACTCACCAGGAATAAATAACAACTATAAATCTATATGCACAGAACTTTGGAATGCCATAATTTCAATGGAAAACCAATGTTATCAGAAAAAAGATAATAAATAAAACTACTATAATACCATGAGATTCCAATACTCCACAGTTACTCTGTATAAAATACTTGTATAAAATAACAAAGCAGTAGAACTGAATGCTAAGAATTAAAGAACTAGAAAAAGAAAAACAAATGAAGGCCCAAATCAGCACAAGGATAGGAATTATGATGATGATGTTCAAAATAATAGAAATAGTGAATGGACAAAAATCAAGGATAAGGTTTTCTTTTCATGAGATTAGAAAGTTTAACAAACTCTTAACTAAATTGCAACAGCCAACCAATGACTCAAATAAATTAAAATAGAAGTTAAAGGATTGGAGCTAATGCCACAAAGCCTGAATGACTGTAAGACATCTATATTAACAAGTGCATTTCATGTTTATCTAGAAATGAAGGAGGACAGGTTTCATAATAATCTTGGCTCAGACTGAGACTTCCTCCTTGTTGTAGCTCTGCAGAATATAATGAACTGTTCTTGAATACCTTAGGCCCCCTACTTTTCCGTCCTAGAAAAGGATGCTGTGTAACACTTGTTTTTTACACAACCAGTTGTGCAGCAAGGATAAATCCAAGTGTGGAGTGCTTTCATGATCCACAATTCTAAGTGATGATGATGTCTTTTATACTCCAGCATCTTTCTATTTCTGTATCTGGTTTATCATAAAATTCAGGTTTCTTATACTGATTGCATCATATTTGTGAATAATAAACTTGCTTTCCATGATTTGTTTTTTCTTTTAAATCAAGAGTAAAAACCATTCCTATACTATAGAAGGAAATATTTTTAAACCATAAAATTGATCAAAGATCTATGCAAAACCAAGATTTTTTTTTAAAAAAATATTTTTTAAAATAAATTTATTTACTTTCAAATTGAAATCTGGACAAGGTCATTCAGTATGAGGAAAAAGTTCCCAAAACTTGGTAAAAGAGTCAGAGACAGCCCCTGTTCCCACTGTTAGGAGTCCAAAAATAAGACCAAGGTACACAACTCTAACATATATTCAGAGAGCCTAGGTCAGTCCCATGCAGGTTCCCTGGTTTTTGGTTCAGTCCCTCTGAACCCCTACGAGTCCAAGTTATTTGATTCTGTAGATTTTCTTGTGGCGTCCTTGATCCCTCTGGCTCATATAATCAATCCTTCCTCTCCCTCTTCTGTAGGATTCCCAGAGGTCTGCCTAATGTTTGACTGTAGGTCCCTGGATTGGCTTACATCAATTGCTGGATGGAACCTCTCTGATGACAGTTGGGCTAGGCATGAACCAATGAACACAGCAGAATACCATTAGGAATCATTACTTTTCCTTTCCTTTTTTTGGGGGGGGATGGTTGGGGGAGTTTCGAGGCAGGGTTTCTCTGTAGCATTGGAGCCTGTTCTGGAACTACCTCTTGTAGTCCAGACAGGCCTCACACTCACAGAGATCCACCTGCCTTTGCCTCCCAAGTGTGGAAATTAAAGCTATTCGCCATTACCAACCAGCAGGAATGATTTTATTGAATTTTTAATCTATCAATGTGATTTATTTTTTATCTTTTAATTTTCTTTAAAAAATAAAACAAAAACCTTTTTTCATTTTACATACCAATCCTAGTTCCCAATCCTTCCCCTCCTCCTGTTTCCTCCATCTTCCCTCCCCCACACTCCCATGTACTCCTCAGAGAGGGTAAGGCACATTGCTTTGAGGAAGGACCAAGCCCCTCCCTACTGTATCTAGGATGAGTAAGGTATCCCTCCAAAGAGAATGGGTTCCAAAAAGCCAGTACAAACAGTAGGGATAAAACCTGTTCCCACTGCCTGTGGCCCCACAGTCTGCTCCAGTTATATACAACTGTCACACACATTCAAAAGGCCTAGTTTGGATGTATGCTGGTTCCTTCCCTGTCCAGCCAGAGTTGATGAGCTCCCATTAGCTCAGGAAAACTATTTCAGTGGTTGTACCCATCATGGTCTTGACCTCTTTGCTCATAATCTCACTCCTTACACACTTTGACTGGACTTTGGGAATTTAGCCGAGTGCTCCACTGTGGATCTCTGCCTCTGACTTCAGGGCAAGGCCAGTTCGGGCACCCTCTCCACTAAATGCTTAGGGTCTTAGCTGGAGTCATCCTTATGGATTCCTGGGAATTTCTGTAGTACTAAGTTTCTTGCAAGCCCCATAATGGCTCCCTCATTCAAGATATCTCTTTCCTTGCTCTCCATCTCTGTCCTTACCCCATCTTGACTAACCCAATCCCTTAAGTTAACCTCCCCCTCCCCTTCTCTCTTCCCTCTTTCCTTCTGCCCCCACCCCATGCTCCCAATTTTGTCAGGAGGTCTTGTCTATTTACCCTTTCCATGGGGAGATATATATATGCTATTCATATATATATGCTATTCTTAGGGACTATAGGCTCGTTATCCTTTTCTTTACAACTAGTATCTACTTATGAGTAAGTACATACTATGCTCATCTTTCTGGGTCTGGGTTAACTCACTTAGGATTTTTTTTTCCTAGTTCAATTCATTTACATTAGAATTTCAAGATGTCATTTTTTTTTTCTTTCGTTTTTCTAGACAAGGTTTCTCTGTAGCTTTGGAGCCTGTCCTGGAACTAGCTCTTGTAAACCAGGCTGGCCTCAAACTCACAGAGATCTGCCTGCCTCTGCCTCCCAAGTGCTGGGATTAAAGGCATGTGCCACCACCGCCTGGCGATATCCTTGCTTTTTACCACTGAGTAGTATTCCATTGTGTAAATGTACCACATTTTCTTTATCCATTCTTTGGTTGAGGAACATCTAGGTTGTTTCCAGCCTACGACAAACAATGCTGCTATAAACAAAGGTGAACAAATGTCCTTGTAGTTTTATTTGTCATCCTTTGGGTATATGCCCAAGATGGTATTACTGGGTCGTAAGGTAGGTTGATTCTCAATTTCTGAGAAACCACTTTACTGATTTCCCGGGTGGTTGTACAAGTTTGCATTCCCACCAGCAATGGAGAAGTTTCCCCTTACTCCACATCCTTTCCAGTATTGGATATCATTGATGTTTTTAATCTTAGCCGTTCTGACAGGTGAAAGATGTTAACTTAAAGTCGTTTTGACATGGATTTCCCTGATTGCTAAGGATGTTAAACATTTCATTGTCTATGGCCATACCACCCTGAATGCGCCCGATCTCGTCTGATCTCGGAAGCTAAGCAGGGTCGGGGCTGGTTAGTACTTGGATGGGAGACCGCCTGGGAATACCGGGTGCTCTAGGCTTAAAAAAAATTTCATTAAGTGTCTTTCAGCCATTGAATAGTCTTCTGCTCAGAATTCTCTGTTTAGATCTATACCCAACTTTTTAATTGGATTATTTGGAATTTTGATGTCTAATTTTTTGAGTTCTTCATGTATTTTTGAGATCAGTTCCCTATCTGATGTGGGGTTAGTGAAGATCTTTTCCTATTCAGTAGGTTGCCTTTTTGTCTTATTGACTATGTCCTTTGCTTCACAGAAACTTCACAGTTTCAGGAGGTCCCATTTACTTATTGTTGCTCTCAGTGTCTCTGCTACTGGGGTTATATTTAGGAAGTGATCACCTGTGCCCATGCATTGAAGGCTACTTCTCACTTTGTCTTCTACCAGGTTCAATGTGGTCGGCTTTATATTGATGTTTTTAAGCTATTTGAACTTGAGTTTTCTGCATGGGGATAGATATGTATCTATTTGAATTTTTCCTTCATGTCAATATCCAGTTATGCCAGCACCATTTGTTGAAGATGCTTTCTTTTTCCCATATTAAAATTTTAGCTTTTTTGTCAAAAATCAGGTGTTCATAGGTGTGTGGATTAATATCTGGGTCTTTGATTCTATTCCAGTAGACAACCTCTCTGTTTTTATGCCAATACCAGACTGCTTTTATTATTGTAATTCTATAAAAGAGCTTGATGTCAGGGTTGGTGATGCCTCCAGAAGTTCCTTTTTTGTACAGGATGGTTTTGGCTATCCTGGGGTTTTTTGTTTTTTCATATGAAGCTGAGTGTTTTTCTTTCAAGGTCTGTGAAGAATTGTGTTGGGATTTTGATGGAGATTGCATTGAATCTTTAGATTGCTTTTAGTAGGATTGCCATTTTTATTATGTTGATCCTACCTAGCCAAGAGCATGGGAGATTTCTATTTTCTGGAATCTTCCTCATTTTCTTTCTTTAAAGGCTTAAAACTCTTGTCAAACAGGTCTTTTACTTGTTTGGTTAGTGTTACCCCAAGATATTTTATGTTACTTATCACTATTGTGAAGGGTAATGTTTCTTTGATTTCTTTCTAAGCTACTTTATCTTTTGTATTTCATTGATTTTTTTCATTGCCAGTCTCTGGGGTACCCAGCCTCTGTGTCCTGGCTGTCTAAGCTTCCTGTACTGGCATGGGTCTCAAGCTGACCACTCCCACAATTTCTGTGCTGCCTATACCCCAGCACATCTTATGCGAGGAGGGTGTCCTACGTGGACTTTTCCCATTCTGCAAGGTATCTAGGCGATCCATAAAAACAAATTCTTTAAATTTTTTTGCTGAGTAAGACAACACCCCAACCCATTCCCACTTATAGGAAATAGCCAAACAATTTACACAGACAGATATATAGCCATGAGAATACAAAAAAATATCCATTATTACTAACCACCTGAAGATAGTAACAAAAAACATAATAAAGTATGACTTCATACTTCATAAAATAACTATTAAATAAAAGGAGAGAAATAAAAAATGTTGCCAAGAACATAAAAAGTTTGGAACCCATGACAATTGTCCAGAAAAAAATATAAAATTATGATAACTATAGACAAATAGCACAGATATTCTTAAAATATATTAAAACCCAATACAAGCATTTCTACTTCTGAATATATATCCACAGCTAAGCTGAAATCACAATCTTAAGGAAATATTTACTCTCTTATCCATGTTAACTGTAGCATTAGTGACAATGTTAATAAAATCTAAATTTAAAATCTACATAATGAATGCATAAAACTCTATAGACACAGTTTAATTGTATATAGGAACAAAAGAAACATATATCACTATATATGACAAAAGTTTCAATGTAGTCAGTAATATAATAAAACAAGACAATGAAGAACAAATAATGCAATAAAACAAAATAAGAAAATTAAGTACAAATATGTGTTTCTAATTATGAGATATAGAATATTAAATAGCAAAAGTCATAGAAATATAGATTAGAGTAGTGATCTGTAGGTGGTATATTAGGGGAAGAAGGGATATTAGTTTTTAGTTAGTATAATTTCAATTATGTTAGTCAGGGTTTTATATATGCTCTGTAAAATTATTTGAGCATAAAAAATAACAGTACATAAAACGTCTAAAATTGTGTTAAAGTTTAAATATCATATGAGAAAATGTCATATAGTAAAATATGGTTTCTAGACTTGTTTCCAGAAAATAAGTATTTTTCAGCAAAAAACCTACAGAGTAAAACTTTTGTACATCTGTATATAATTACAGGCTATAGATGAAAAAAAGTAAACTTTATAAAGTCAAAAATAACGGGATTTTCTTTCCTTATGTAGTTCCTATAGAGATCCACAGAAACAGAGTAACATGCTGGATGTAAAATGGCTTTAAATTAATCAACCTGCTTGAATAATCAAGGAGCTTCACTTAGCTTGCTAAATTTGGACAGTTGTTTAGCCTCCATTCATTTCAATTTCGCCAGCTCTACAAATTAAGGTAATAACATTATTAAATGAGATAATATGCTTAATGTACCTGACTCACAGTAAGTGTTCAGTGACTAACAGCTATATTATTCTCTCGGTATAGATCACCTATATTTGTATTCCATTGCTCCTATTTACATCACCACCAATTGAGATGTTTACAATTATAAAATTTTCTTTCATTATAACTCCATAATTTAGCAATCATTTTGGATCTCGTAACATTTAAATTCCTTGAACATTATCTGAGTGATAATATTTTCTAATGATAGTCAGTATTCCTTAGTTCACAAATTTCATTTTAAGGGTCTATGTGAACACAGAGAGTCCAAGATGATCCAGTATAATCTCAGGGTCTTAAAGGTCCTTAATTTTAATTTCTTTCTAAAATGTAGGTTTCAATGTAATATAACATATTTATAAGTTTGAAGGTTGAAGTTAAGTAGTATTTGGCAAAGTCAACATTATTTGGCCTTCTGTACTATCAATACTAATACTTCTAGTTCTCTGTGAAAAGTGTAATTATAAAAAGTAATTCATAATTTCATGAATATCTAGTCTTAACGTAAAGGTAAAATTTATTGGTTATTACAAGCAATCAAATGTGTGCCTCAGTTATTTTAAAGAAAAGATAAAGCATATTGATTGTTTACTCTGGAACAATCACATAGTGAATAAATAACATGCTGAGAAACTTATTTTCTAAAGCTATATTTATACCTTTTCTCAAAAAGTTATTATATAATAAAAGAGAACCTGTAATCTATTAATTGGAAAGATAAATCCCATGTAGTTGAATTAAAAGGCATATATTTCCACATACTAGGGACCAATTTTTTTCTTAATTATAATTACAATGCATCACTTACTTCATCATTTCCATAGTTAATTTTTTCTCTGCTTCTACCAATAAAACACTAATATATGTAAATATAACACATATGGATATATTTAAAATAAATGTAGAATACATTTATAAAATTATACAAAAATAACACTTAATTACTATACAAATTATTGTTATATGGAAAATCAAAATGAATGGGTGGATGGGTGGCTAGGTAGATGGATAGATGGATGGATGGATGGATGGATGGATGGATGGATGGATGGATGGATGGATGGATGGATGGACAGATGTGTGGGTGGTTGGGTGGGTGGGTGGGTGGGTGGGTGGATGGATGGATGGATGGATGGCTAAATGGATGTATGCATATGCAGATAAATAGATTCATGTATTGGAAAGAGAAATAGACTCACTTACTGTAGGTAAGTAAGGAAAACCTATGATTTTCAACTTGAAAGCTGAAAACCCAGAAAAACCAGTGGAGTAATTTGGCTTTAATCTGAAGATCTGAGAAACACCAGAGTTGAAACGAATCCTAGTTTTTGTGGAGAAAAGGGTGAATTCAAGTGCCCCAGGTCAATCATTGAGGGAAGCAAAAAGGAATATATTCTTTCCATTAGAGTCAAGTCATCGATAGATTTTAGAATATTGTATAAAACTGAGGAAAGACGAACAGCTTAGTAAACACTTAAGTGTTAACATAATATAAAAATACATAGATTCTCACAAAAAATGTTTACTCTAAATATCTCAGAGCCTTTCTGATTGACGCATAAAATTATTATTGCAATGATCAATTCCATTTAAACAGAGTAGCTGTTATTTCTTAGACATTTCTCCAGGACTAGGAAATTTAATGGAATGGTGCAGGAGAATTGTCTGTATTCTGTCAATCATCATTTAATAAACGCTGATTGGCCATTAGCCAGGATGTATAGGTGGGACAACCAGACAGGAAGTAGAGGCGGAGCAAGGAGAACAGGAGAATTCTGGGAAGCAGGAAGGGTCCCTTGGCATTCCTGCACAGACCACTGAAGAAGCAGAATGTGACCTGCCCCACTGAGAAAGGTACTGAGCCATGTGGCTAACATAGTAAGGATAATGGGTTAATATAAGCTATAAGAGCTAATAAGAAACCTAAGCTAATGGGCCAATTAGTTTATAACCTAATGTAGACTCAATGTGTGAATTTCTTTGGGACTTGCCGGCTGTGGAACCTGGTGGCAGGACAGAAACCCTGACCAAGCCAGCCCCTCATGCTACAGAATGGCGCCCAACGTGGATAACTGCATCCACAGAAAGCCTGAGAAAGATTGGGAAAGAATAGAGTAAGGCATGTTTTCTTGGCAGCAGCAATTTCTCGGGTCTGCTCTGCTTGCAAGCAAGCGCTCTCATTTAAGAGAGGCTTCCTGACTCAGCTTTAGCTGCAAAACCCTGCAGCTCTTTAAGAGGTCCTGCCACAAAATACTTAAATGGTGTTGATGAAAAGCTGACTTCATGCTTTTTGGTTTTGAGCCTTAGCAGGACAAAAGCTGTGCCGTGTTATAGTGCCGGCTTTCTGAGTCATCCTGCCAGGGCAAACTCTGACTCTTTCAGGCAGGCAGTCTGGGCAGGGAACATTTGAATGTGGTCTGTGAGCAGAATGCTGCAGCTTGCTTGCTGGCAGGGACCTTGAAACGCCATAGAATTTTGGCTATAAATATGGCTACAGCCGTGAGGCTGGAATTGCAGAAAGCTAAGGAATGGGCTGGATCCAGCCGTCAAAGCCACGGCTTTTATCCTACCCATATTGCTTGGTAAATTAAAGACTTGTGTATTCAGAAAAAGAGAGATATACAGTAAGAGAGATTTTTTAAAAAAAAACCTCTAAATGGTTTACAGTGTGTTAAAATATATGCAAGAAAAATGTCAAAGTTCTTAAAGAAAGAGAGTAGTTGGGTGTGGTGGTACACACCTTTAATCCCAACACTTGGGAGGCAGAGGTAGATTGAGAAACAGCTGCTAAAAGATATTTGCTTATAAATGCTGCTAAATTAATCCAAGATAGGTATTTTGAAAATACCTTGACTTCAAAATTGAAGTCAAAAGATATGTTACTTTGGAGAAGAGATTTTGCTTGTTTCCATAGGAAATGAGAGGCTATGGATTCATTCTGAGTTAAGAAAAATCAGGTTTGGTCAAGGAAGACCACCTGAGAAATCTCCAGTAGGAACAGATGACCCAGAAGACTGAGTTCTACATCCAGAACAGGTTCAAGATGCTGCCTGAGATGATCAAGCTTCACAGGATACTCCAGTCAGGACTTGATCATAACTCTAAATTTTCTTTAAGTCCCCATAAGATTATCAGCGCCCCCAACCAGCTGGAAGTAGCCTGGAATACTATGCCCACATTCCCGAAAAAATGAACTATGGATATTTTTCTTTGTTAAAAAAAAGAGGGGGAAGTGGTGCGGGAGAATTGTCTGTATTCTGTCAATCATGATTTAAATAAACGCTGATTGGCCATTAGCCAGGATGTATATGTGGGACAACCAGACAGGAAGTAGAGGGGGAGCAAGGAGAATAGGAGAATTCTGGGAAGCAGGAAAGGTCCCTTGGCATTCCTGTACAGATCATCGAAGAAGCAGGATGTGACCTGCCCCACTGAGAAAGGTACTGAACCATATGGCTAACATAGATAAGAATAATGGGCTATATAAGCTATAAGAGCTAGTACGAAACCTGAGCTAATGGACCAATCAGTTTATAACCTAATGCAGACCCTCTGTGTGATTTTTCTCTGGGACTAAATGGCTGGGAAACTGGGCAGAACATAAACCCCAAGAACCCAGCCCTCACGTTACAATGAAATCAATAAAGCAAGCTATTTTACCTGGAAATTTACCCAGAATGGTATGTAGATGAAGAAGGCAGATGCTTGGATTTGAAATATTATGGGTGCTGACAGGAACATAGAAGGCTTACATAGTTTTGGAGTGGTTCAGAATTTAACATTCAGAAAATGTTAAATACCATAAATGAAGCACAGATTGTTATAAACAATAGATATTTAGGTTTGTTATTTACATAATTTACATAAAATAATTAATAGATATCTATATGTATATTCAAAAAATAATTATGTGTATGACACATGTATAAGAGGAAGAAATGATAATAGGTTGATCTAGTATCCATTATTACTTAGAAAAGCTAATGAAAATGGAAAATAACAAAGCATTATTCTCTTATGTACTGAGTAATAAGGTTGTTAAATTTCTGATGATGGTGTTGAAATTAAACTTCTGCAAATCAGGAACTCAGAAAGAAATGTGCATATTTCTATGAAATATATTATGCAAACCATAAGAACTATACTTAGTAAAACTGAATTGTCATTTCCAAAATGTAATGTTAATAGAATAAATTCACCTGAGTTGACTCAAGAGATTTAAAAGTAACATTGCTCTACTAAGTCTTTGATATATGAACAGAACTTGTTAATTTTTTGGCAGAGTTTCTTATGCTTTCTACTGCAGCAATTTTAATTTCAACTTCTTTTGTTATTAAAACCTAACATAATAGTATGCTACTATTTTTGTAGATGCTGTTGTTTTGCAGAAGGTTAAACTATTTTATTGTTAATATCTCCATTAATTTAAAATTAAAATTGCTGTAGGGATGAGACGAAAAGACTTTTAATGGAGCATAGCTTCTTAGGCAATTATTGTACTGAATCATTATGTCAAGAGTGTATTCATTGGCTGAATGCAGTCATTTTTTGGCCAGGTTAATGTTGTGAAATTATTCTTACAAAAGGAACCATATGAATTTCCATTCTATTTCAATACTTTAAATGGCCATGAAATCCTAATGCAAAGTCTAAAAGAGAAAGCTGTAATATTATATGGATTAAAACAAATTTGGATGAAGGTTTTCAAGCATTAATTTTAAATATTTTTGTGAATGTTATCTATAAAAGCATACTTCCCAAATCCCTCCTGGATGATTATCAGTGAATTGTTTAAAATTTCTATTGTGCTCTCCTTTCAAATCAGCTAACTGGCCATTCAGTAATTTTTAGCCATAGCCCTTGGGCCAATATCACATTATACCTCATTTAACTACCCCTGGCACCTTTAGAGCCATATTTTCACTTTTATTCAGCGAAACCTTCTGCTATATATGATAACCAAGTAAAATTACAGCAACAAACGCATAGCAGGCTAGAAATAGCTGGAAGTAGAACTAGTTATGGAAATCAGAAAGTGCAGGAATATGGAGTATTATTTATTTTCTTACTTTAACTAATTTTTCTGAATATATTTGTAGCTCAAATTCTAATTATTCTTAATAAAATAAAAACCTGGAGGAGTCAGCTTCCAGGGGGCAAAACCTGAAGGATCAGAGAAGCAGAACAGCCAGTCACTAGAGAGATCCTTTACCTCTACCAATGCTCAGCCCAAAGTGGGGATCCTCTCCTCAGACTGCCTCCTCAGAATGTGACCTCAGATTAATGGAATCCTCAGACTGCATGTTCAGACTACCTCTCTCCTCCTATCTCTTATATTCCTCTCTCCACCCAGACATATCCTTTCTTGTATCCACCTCCCTAGTGCTGGGATTAAATGTGTAGGACTACCAAGTGCTGGGATTAAAGGTGTGAGTCACTACTGCCTGGACTCTAGTGGAATAGCTCTGCATTCTGATCATCAGGCAAGCTTTATTTGTCAAAACAAAAGCAAAATATCACTACACATATTGGTGTTGTATGTAACATTCTCTGAAATTATCTATTAGAGAAATTATTTTAAAGCTAGTAATACCAAATGCAAAGTCAAGTGTTCATGAATGCTCTCAACTTTTCAATAGTTATTGAACACTTCCTGTGTATCATACAGTACGTTAAGCGTAAGTGAGTAAATATATCATCACAGTTATGATTCTATTTATTGGCATTATTATAGAATGTAACAACTTCTATGAAAATACACAGTAGAATAAAATTAGGCAAAGGCTCACAAGCAGCATAGTTATGACATCTAATCTTAGTTGTCTAGTAGACTAAATAAGGAATCATCTAACTCCTAAATCTTTGACATTTCTAGGAGAGATACTATTGGTCAGATTATTTGAAGAGGGAAGACTGACCCTGAATCTGGGTGTCATCTTCTGGTGGGAGCTCAGATCAAAGGACATAGAAAAAGAAAACTGGAATTTTTTGCCTGCCTGACTTCTCTCTTGCTGGAAAGTACTTCTGGTGTTGCTTCTTTCCTTCTGTGTTAGAACACACTTCTTCCACATTCTAGAATAGACTGAATACCAATAATCCTATGGTACATTAATACTGGATTAAACTGTCAAGATATCCAGCCTCATGGGTTCTTGACCTCTTTTGTGTTAAAAGGCCATTGCTGAACTATGTAAAGCATTCTAATAAATATCATTTTAATAAATATGCTCATTTTTTCAATTCTTTTCCTTGAGAGAAGCCTGAATAATACAAAAACGTTAGCATAAATGTGATGAATTGTGCTATGTAGACAAAGGGCTTGGTAATTGCTCTAAGGTATTTGAAGTTCATGGTTTAAGAAACATACATGAACTGCTATGATATGCATGTAATGTGTCACTCAAGGCATGTACTGATAGTTTGGTCTTCAGAAGAATTTTAATTGGAAATGGGATCTTGTTTTTGATGGGTGCTGAGAATTGAACCCAGGTTCTCTGGAAGAGTAGTCAATGCTCTTAACCACTGAATCATCTCTCCAGCCCCTGTGAGATAGGATAATAAAGGATGTAATTGAACTCTATAGATCAATTAGACGCTTGTTAATTGGCTTGTATGTTAGACTTTGATTTCTTCTTTTTCCACATTGTCTCTTTCTCTCACTTATACTCTGTCCATCAGGCATAGGGTTTAGTCATTGAGTTCTTACTAAAGTAAGACATATTCCATTCTCATGCTCTTGTACCTCAATGTCTATGAACTACACATCTCTTCTTTAAAAAAGGGTGAAGATTTCTAGTATTTCATTATTGTCATGTAATAGTGATAAAATGATGTTCAGAAGGTGGCAGTAATTATGGGTTTGATGATAAAGATACCCATTAAGCTCAAATTGTCTATGCTTACAAATATACATTGTAGCCATATTGCAAAATCTGATGAATTGCACTAGTATGAATAATTGAATCACAGTCATAGGCCTTCTACTAGCAATGGGTCTGAGAGGATGAAAAGAAATTTCATTTGTGCTATCACTTAAGATATGTAGTCAGCCTAAGTGACAAAGCCACTATGGGCTTGCCTGTGAACAGGTGCATGCTGTCAATTTCATTGCTACCCAAAAGTAGTACCTATAAATGAGGAAAAACATTCTTTTTTTTTCTTTTTTTCTTTTTTTTTTTTTTTGGTTTTTTGAGACAGGGTTTCTCTGTGGCTTTGGAGCCTGTCCTGGAACTATCTCTTGTAGACCAGGCTGGCCTCCAACTCACATAGATCCGCCTCCCTCTGCCTCCCAAGTGCTGGGATTAAAGGCATGTGCCACCACCGCCCAGCAGGGGAAATCATTCTAAAATGACTTGTATCTATCACAGTGAAAAAAACGCATGTGCTGAATAGGGAATAGTTCCAGGCAGGGACATATTTTGTTTTAGTAAAAACATCATGGGCCTTATGAAGCTGCTGAATTTAACTCTTTCTACTGAATAATCAGTGCAAAGTTCTAAGCATGGAATGAAAAATAATCACGGTAGATATCTCTGACTACACATTGGATTTCAAATTTAAATTAAAACCGAGAAATTTAAATTAAAACTGAAAATTTCCCAAGGAAGTTTCTTTAATGTTGTATGTTTCTAATAATGACAAAAGGAAAAATATACTTAAATACCCAGTGCAATACTCCATGGAATCTATGAGAATGTCCCTAGCAAAGACTCCTAGTAATTGGGGACATGGAGCCTGAACTAGCAATCTTATGTACAGATTGGGACACTTATTCAGCCACAAAACCATTGACTTACAGTGTGTCCTGCCTGATGAATGTTCTGGGACTGGAACCTAATAGAATCCTCACCAAAGAGAACAGGAGGTTTCATCCAGCAGCTGATTAGAACAGATGAAATGTCCTACAGCCAAATACTAGACAGAGCTCTGGAATCCTGAGGAAGAGGGGTAGGAAGGATCAGAGGAAACCAAAGGCCAGAAATACCACAAGAACACATCTCCACAGAATCAACTGACCAGGGCTCATTGGAGCACACAGAGATCAAGGGAGCTTGTCAGAATCTGAACTAGAACCTCTGCACATATGTTATGGCTGAATGAGTAGCTTGGTGTTTTTGTGGAACTCCTAACAGCGGGAGCAGCAGCACTCTCTGATTCTTTTGTCTGTGTGTGGGACTCATTTCCTACTAATAGGTTGCTACATCCGGTCTGAATATGATGACCTGTGCCTAGCATTATTGTAGCATATTGTGCCATGTTTGGATTATTTCCCTGGGAGGCCTGCTGTTTTGTTAGGGTAGACAGAATGGGGTGGATCTGGGGGAGAGGGGAAGTGGGCAGAGGAGAGACTGAGTGGAGGGGAGGGAGGGAAAACTGCAGTTTGGATATAATATATGAGAGAAGAATAAAAATGGTTTTGAGTTGGTAAAATTCAAACCTTTTATTAGCACAGACATATCAGTTTAATATTTGAATTATTTCATTGTTTTGAAATTTAAACATTTAGTTACAAATAAAAGAAAGTAAACAGTATTTCCAAATAGTAAGGAATGACTTTTACATTTAATCTAATTAGTATCTTTTGTACCCTCATTATTCTTAGATTAAACAAATATTTCATATGACATTCAAGATTTAGCATAGTGCCACATGGACATATGGACTTTTTCAAACTGATTTTATTGTAGTGAATGCCTATTTAATAACTTCATGTTTTGTCCATGCCTCATTGTAAATGTTGTAAGCACAATGTGGCAAAGAATGTGAGAGAATAGCCTTGTTTTCTTCCTTAGAGCACCAGGAAAGCAATCATTCAGTTGTAAGTCTGAGGATTTGCTTACATGACCTTAAACCATTAAAAAAGTCTAGTTCTATTAAACACTTAATAAAGATATTTTGTTTAAACAAAAAGAGCTTTTAAGTTACATCAAAGGATCTTGCTGATTTTTTTGATATCATTTGATATTTGTAAACTTTCCCATTCATTTAGTGTTTCCCTTGAGAGATTTCATTTATTGTGGGCCAAGCTTGCAGTCTTTTGTCATGAATCTAAATGGATACATGATCAATTTGTTCTTCAATGTTACTATATTCAGTTTGCTAAAATTTAATACTTAATTTTACAGTCATATTGAAAGGAGACATTGTTCTATACTTTTTGTTTAAAATTTTCTCATTTTCTATTGTTGGAATTAGGTTAAGAGTGCCACCAAAATATAAATTGTAAAGTGCCCTCTCTCATTCTAATTATTTGACAGATCTTGTGATGAATTGGATTGATTCCTACGTTTCTTTAAGCAATGTACCTGTGAGATCACTCGAACTTCAGTTGTGTTCAGGCCAATTGAAAGAAGTTTTCCTCCATTCTATTGCTGTTTTTGATATATGATTCCATATACTTACTTTTTATGTCTATTTTCTTAAGATGGTCTCAGCATTTTAGCTTTTTAGAAATGCGTCTATTTTACTGAAGTGATACAATTATTTCGTTCTTGCATTGTTGGTGTAGGAGGCCCTTCTGTCTGTGTTGCTTTTATTGGTTAATGAATAAAGAAACTGGCTTGGCCTGAGAGGGCAGAGTCGAGCTAGGTGGGGAAAAATAAACAATGCTGGGAGAAAGAAGGCAGAATCAGGGAGATGCCATGTAGCCATGCTGGAAACAGACACTTGGAATAGAACTTTGCACATGGCGATGCACAGATTAAGAGAGATGGGCTAGTTTAGGATATAAGAATTAGTTAATAAGAAAGCCTGAGCTACTAGGCCAACCAGTTTATAATTAATGTAGACCTCTGTGTGTTTCTTTGGGACTAAACAGCTGTCAACTAGGTGGGAAAAAAATTCAGTCAAAAAACGGTGCCAACACGGACAACTGTATCCACATAAAACCTGAGAGGGAACGGGAAGTAATTCTGGACATAAAAGAACAGAGTAAAGCACGGCTTCTTGGTAGCAGCATTTTCTCAGGTGAGTTCTGTTTGTTAGAGGTGAGTGTGTCTAATTTAAGATAGGCTTTATGACTCAGCTTCAGCTGCAAAACCTTGCAACTGTTTTAAGAGAACCCACCAGCAAACATGTAAATGGTGTTTATGAATATCCAACAGCATGCTTCTTGGTGGTGGCAGGGACCTTGAGTTGTGGCAATGAACATGGTTCCAGCCGGTAACACCATCATGAAGCTAGACTCTCAGAAAGCTAAGAAATGGGGGTGGAGCCAGCTGTCAAATCCATCGCTTTAATACTAGCCATATTGCTTAGCGAATTAAAGACTCATGTGGTCAGAAAGAGAGAGACATACAGTAAAGATAGATTCAGAGGGAATAAAAGAAACTTTGAAACAGTTTAGAGTGTGTTTAAAAACATATGTAGCCTTGGGAGATAAAAGAAAAAGGATAAGTCCTTAAAATAAAAAAGGAAGAAAGAGGCCCTTTCCTCTGTGGGGCTTTGGCACCTCAGCACTCTCTCTTCCTGTGCTGAGATCAGAGGCAGCTGGCGGTAAGATTCCCCCCCCCCGGGCCTCTTTGTTCTACAGGACACTGCACCCCTACCC
>PVIU01013677.1:0-54956 GCA_004026605.1 Ondatra zibethicus | reverse complement strand
CTACCCCCCCACCCCTCCTCCCTCCCCCTTCTTCCTTGAAAGAGGGCATGGTGCCCTGCCCTGTGGGAAGTCCAAGGCCCACCCCCATCCCTCCCGGCCTAGGAAGGAGTGCATTCAAAAAGACTCCGTTCTCAAAAAGATAATACATGCAGAAGAGATAGGTCCTGGTGTCATTGAGCATATGATCAAACCAGACTCTCTGAATGTGGCGGCGAAAGTTGGCAGAAACGTTTTTTAGAATTAAATCTTGCTTCATTTTAGAACACATTTAGGTCTAGTTAGTTGTAAGTTTTTTATTGATTTTTATTGAGCTCTACATTCTTCTCTGCTCCCCTCTCTGCCTCTCCCTCCCCTTCAACCCTCCCCCAAGGTCCCCATGTGCTCAATATGTTCATAGCAGCACTGTTTGTCATAGCCAGAACCTGGAAACAACCTAAATGCCCCTCGACCAAAGAATGGATAAGAAAAATGTGATACATTTACACAATGGAGTACTACACAGCAGAAAAAAATAATGACATCTTGAATTTTGCAGGGAACTGGATGGAGCTAGAAAACATCATTTTGAGTGAGGTAACCCAGACACAGAAAGACAAGTATCACATGTACTCACTTAAGTGGATTTTAAACATAAAGCAAAGAAAACCAGCCCACAAATTACAATACCAGAGAATGTAGACAAATTGAGGACCCTATGAGAGACATACATAGATATAATCTAAATGGGAAGTAGAAACTTTTGAAACATGTTAAGAATTCACAGTTTTATCACTTACCTGCTATTCTTAGCTTAATTATATTAATGTGCTACAACAAAATCTGAAAAAATGTACACTTAAATTAGGTAAATAAAAAATAATATTCATAAATTCAGATCAATGAGTTAATATTAACTAAAAGTATTAGGCTATATTGTTGGCACTTTAATTTGGAAATAGCTAGTACAAATTTGAAAATGTATATTATAATGAATGTAACCACTCAATTCCTATGGAATATGTAGAAGTTATTTTTTAATTGCTAATACATATACTTCAAGTAAATGTTATAAAGGAATTACAATCGTAAGCATATTTTCATGAAAATGTACTCAAAATATATGTAATACATGTACAGTAAGCTAAACATAGAAAAGTCTGTATGATTATTAATTTTAACTGCACATACAACCTTAGTAACACAGTATTATCATTTCAAGTCTCAATTTATTTTTCCTTGAAATCATAATTAAGTTATTGCTTATTTTTCTAACATTTGAAAATTACACAACACATTTTGATTCTTAGTAGAGCTCTTTGGAGTCTGCATTTGTGTGGGTTTCTGTTCCTGTGATAAAACATGATGATCAAAAGTAATCTGGGGCAAAAAGGGTTTCTTTCAGCTTCTAGTTGCACACTACAGTCTAGCATTGAGGGAAGTCAGGAAAGGAACTTAAACAGGACAATGGCCCTGTGCCAACAGCAAATAAGTAAAGCTGCTTACAGACTTGCTCCTCATGGCTTGCTTAGCCTGCCCACAATCAGTTGGGCCCTCCCACATCAATCATCAATCAAGAAAGAAGCACCACATCCTCGTTCACAAGCCAATCTTGAGAGGATATTTTTCTAGATTGAAGTTAACCCTTTTTAAGTGACTCTAGCTTGTGTCAGGCTGACATAAAACTAGTCAGAAAAAAGCCCTTGAATCGCCTTCATTTTTGTCAAGTTATTGCTTTTTTAATAGCTCTAAATTGTTGCTTTAGTGACTGGAGTGTCTACTGTTGGCATAATTTGCTTTGTGGCTCTGCCTTATCCTTATTTCTTAGCAAGAATGAGTCTAGCAGTTTGCTGGTCTCTGTGGCTTTCCTTTGGTCTTATATCATTAATGCTGTTGGTTTAGCTTGTTTAAAAAATTCTCATAATAGACTTTGACCATGTTTTCCATCCACTCCTTCCAGATCCTCCCTACCCCCTTCACTAACTTCATGCTTTTCTTCTCTCCCTCCCTCCCATCTCTCAAAAAGTAGCAAAACAAATAAGCAAAATAAACAATAAGACAAAATACCAAAGTAAAAAATGAAACAAAAACTCTGCATTAGAATGGAATACATTTATACTCACTCCTTTAAATCTGTGTTTCCTAATATATACCAACTAGCTTATGCAAATATAACCATTTAATTTTACATTTGGAGGCATTATTTGAGTATTTAGGGAAGTTTGAAAAATATGAATGTGATTGCTTCTGGCAGTTATCTGAATGCAGTATAAATGTTGTGTTAAATAAAAATGTGGTTTACAACCCGTGACTGTGTGGAATCTTCATTCTGATAAATGCAGGTCACAAAACCACATCAAGATAATCAGCTTGAGATTTTATTTTCAGTTCTCAGGAGATTGATGATACATTGACAGGTATATAAAAGATGGCAGATAGATAGCAAGGAATACATAGGCCTCCATATCAAGTACAAATACAATGTGCTGTTAATTTCTCCCTCTATGTAGGACATTTTTCCCTACGTATTTCCTTCATTAAGCATGCTGATATCCAGGTCTTGACATACCACCAGTGAACAACACTGATCCAAATCTTCTGGGTCTAGTCTAATTAGTGAATAAATATACATAAGTCTGTAAGAAACAAAGTCAACAACCTTTAAAAATAAAAAGAATAAAAATCTGTGTAAGAGTTGATTGATATAAGACAAAAAACTCCCTCTCCCAAGAATTTATTACAAGCCATAAACAGATAATAATGAAATGTTCATAGGTTGAAATACATTTGCGTAACAGTAACTTATTGCAATTTATAGAAGTCATTTGAATCTTTTTTTAAAATTTTTAGTTACTGAGACAGGGGCTCTCTGCATAATCCTCGCTATCCTTGAACTCGCTCTGTAGACCAGGGTGGCTTCAAACTCAGAGATTCACCATCATTACCAGGAGAGTTCATTTGGATCTTGATTAGAAAAAAGACTTCATGAATAGAATATTAATTAAGCAACTGCAGAAATTTGAACACATATTAGTTTTTATTATTGTATCTAGAAAATAACGGCAGAACCACTTAGTGAGGTTCGTATTGTCAACATCTTGAAAGAAGGAGTCTGTCGCAGGCATGTAGGTACCTGTACTCATACTTAAGCTCTAGGAAAACCCATAATGTTAAACAACAGAATTGCCTCTTCCAAGAAAGAGATGAAGAACCTATTTTCCACCCAGAAGGCTGGGAGCAGAGGTGGTTAACAGCTTGATGAGCTCTGCAGTATATGTATGGTCAGGACACACGAGGTCTACATGACCCTTATTTTGAGCCTGTCCTCACACATAAGTAGCTTTTAGACATAAAACAAAGAAAACCAGCCTAAAATTCATAATCCAAGAGAACCTAGACAACAATGAGGACCCTAAGAGAGACATACATGGATCTAACATACATGGGAAGTAGAAAAAGACAAGATCTTCTAAGTAAATTGAGAGCATTGGGACCATGAGCGAGAGTTGAAGGGGAGAGGGAAGGGAAGGGAGCAGAGGAAAACATATAACTCAACAAAATCAATAAAAACAATAATAAAAAAGAGCCTGTTTATCTCAATCTGTAGAGTTATCCTCTCCCATTCCCATATCATGAATATCATTTATCTTTAGCCTGTTTCTTTTAGTAATCTATAGAGACTATCTTTACAGAAGATTTCACTTGTACTTTGAAGAATGTCAATGTATTGATGTCTTCAGTTTTGTTGTGCACCTTGGTTTGAATTAAATTAAAACTAGAGAAACATTATTCTCAAATTGTGTTATGCTTAGACACACTTCTAATAAACTGCCCAGTGTTAGTCTTTCAAAGATTGAATAGCACCGGTTACTGAGTCCTGTTGAACAAAATTTCCTTCTTGACTCCCCTGGAACAACACTCTCTTGAATGAGGTATGTGCAGAAACACTCACAGAATTCCTCAATCTTTGTTAATGCTTGCTCAAATATTTACAGTTGACATAATAGGATGCTGCAATTTATTTTTTAATTATGTGTACAATGAGAACAGGTGATGACTTAAAAAGATTAACTATATGATGATGTGGAATTCCCGTTAGTATGCTGTGAATAACATTGGTTAATAAAGAAACTGGCTTGGCCTGATAGGCTAGAACAGAGCTAGGCACAGAAAACTAAACTGAATTCTGGGAGAAGGACGACAGAATCAAAGGAGAAGCAATGTAGCCCTACTGGAGACAGATGCCAGAATTTAGCCAGTAAGCCACAGACACATGGTGAACACAGATTAATGGAGATGGGTTAAATTACGATATAATTAAGATATTGTCTAAGTGTTAGACAATAAGAAGCTAGAGTTAATGGGCCAAGCAGTGTTTTAAATAATATAGTTTAGGTGTGATTATTTAGGTTCAGAGCTGCCAGGCAGCCAGGAAATGAACAAGCGGCCTCATTACAACAATTGGCACCCACGTGGCCAGCTAAAATCCACTTAAAGCCTGAGAGCGTTTGGAAAGGAATTCTAGGCACAAAATGAAAGAAAAGAAAAGAAAACAGAGTTAATCATGGCTTAATGCCATGGCTCCTTTAAGAGAGGTTTTCCTGATTCGGTGGTAGCAGAATCAAAGCCACAGTTTTGAGATGCTGGCTTTCTGAGCTGTGCTGCCAGCACAAACTCTAACTCTTTCTGGAGTTCCAGCTATGGAGCATTTGAGTGGGGTTTCTGAACAGAGTGATACAACTTGCTTAATGACTGAACATAGAACTGCTGCATACTTGGAAGTGGGGTGGTGTGTATGGTTGAGAGGCAGGGAATGGACCTCTTCCACCATGTTGGACTGGGCAGAACAAGCAGGAAAGGCTGTATTTGTTCTAGCAATGCTGCAGCTTAAGTTTTGAAAAAGTGCCTAGCATTTTAAGAAACCGTTCTGGTCAGAAAAATAGGCAATAATGGTCACATATACACAATAATGACAAATTCAGACATAAAAGACCTCTAAATGAAACACAGTGTGTTTTAAAAATGTACGTAGGCTTAGGCGAGAGAAGAAAAGAGTATAGAGAATTATAAAAGGATGTAAATTGTTTATGAAAAAATAGACTTTATTTTTTGGGGGGGTTTCAAGACAGGGTTTCTTTGTGGCTTTGGAGACTGTCCTGGAACTAGCTCTTGTAGACCAGGCTGGGCTCAAACTCACAGAGATCCACCTGCCTCTGCCTACCGAGTGCTGGGATTAAAGGCGTGTGCCACCACCACCCAGAAAAAAAAATAGACTTTAAAGAGACAGAGTAAATTTGTAGAGAAAGTAACAGGAATAAAGAAAAGTAAGCCATGTAAAGATGGCGTATACGCAGAGAGTCTGGATTAGATATATTATTGTGTTTTTTTTTAATTTTTGACTGTGCAGAAATTAAGTAACCAACATATATACTTTAAGCGTATCTTGTCTTCAAAATATGGGTCTAAGGATATGTTGCTTTGGAAAAGCAGTTCTTCTTTTGTTTCCACAGATGCTGAGAACCTGTTTCTTAATTCCAGACTAATGTGGTTTGATGGATGAAGACTCCCTGAATGGTCACCTTGAACAAAAAATTACTTTGCCCAATAAACAACAGGAAGCAGTTTGGAGAGAACTATGCCCATACTCCCAAATATTGTTAATAAATGCTTGTTTGTATTTAAAGGGGGATATGCTATAGGGATTTGCACTGTTGCACTGGCATGGATCGTAGTTTGTTGATACAAATATAAGGACAATTTTGTTATATATATATATGCTCTTGATTAAGGTATTGTGACTGTGTAGTTCATTTTAAAATGTAATGTATAATTAAGAAATATAGGTTAATAGATAATCATCTATAATAGTCAGACTTGTACTCATGTTAGTTAGATTTTCTAGATATACAGAGATAGATTTCAGATGGCTAGGCATTATCAAATCTTTCAAAGACCTTCAGAATATGACATTTACAATATTTAATAACTTAGGACTTTTCATGACAATGTGAAACATCTGCTCCTGGCAGCACCAATTACTTCAAGAAGAAGATGGGCATCGAAGAGGCTCCTAATGGAGTTGGTTAGCCATTCAGACAAGACACTGCTCTTGTCTGCATTGCTTGATGAACTGGACGTGCAGGACCTGCAGAGAAATGACTGCTAAACTTGCCTAAAGGTGAGACGATACTTTGGGGTTCCTACTTCATGAAATAGTCTGCCAGGCATTCTGCTGGACACAGAAGAAAGCTACTGATGGACTTTGCCATTGCAAGGCAGAACACATTTCAAATTTCCTGTATCATGGAACAGTCTGCCAGATACTATGGACCTGTAGGCTGAATATGGATGTCCCAATGGTATAAAAGAACTTTGGGTGACTGACCATGCAGTGAGATGTCTCTGTCATTTCTAGAGTTTTAGAAGTTGCTTACAATGAAATTCCTGGTTTCTTAGGTAATATTATATTTTTCTAGAGTCTTAGATGGAGTTGAAGAATTTATAGTTATAGTTTTCCTTAGTTATGATAAAAGATAATGTAGACATTGGTTAATAAAGAAACTGGCTTGGCCTGATAGGGTAAAACAGAGCTAGGCGGAGAAAACTAAACTTAATGCTGGGAGAAGGAAGGTGGAGTCAAGAGAGAAGCCTTGTAGCCCCACTGGATGAAGATGCTAGAACTTTACCTGGTAACTCACAGCCTTGTGGTGATACATAGATTACTAGAAATGGGTTAAATTAATATGTAAGAACTAGCAATAAGAAACTAGAGCTAATAGGCCATGCAGTGTTTTATATAATATAGTTTCTGTCTGATTATTTAGGGTCTGAGCTGTCAGGTGGCCAGAAAACAAACAAATGGCCTCCCTCCAACAATTTGACAGTTATTATTGGAGAGAGTTAGCATGTTACTTGGAGAATTATTAAACTGCTTTTAACTTATATTTGATCTTTCTTGAAGTAAAAAAAATGTTGATAAGACAATATTATGGTTTCCTTAGTAGAGGTATTTTTTCTTTCTAAAAATGACTTAATGAAGTATGAAAAAGAAAAAAAACTGGAATGCTTCATTATATGTATCCATGATATTTGTCAGCAATTTGGAGCAATGGTTGATGATTGAGTAGTTTGTTAATTTTATCATTTACATAAGCACTAATATACTGTAGACAGAGATTGTGATTTAGTTTTCCAGCCAACCAGACCTGAATAACTCCACTAAACTATATTAATTACAACATTGCTTGGCCAAAGGCTCATGCATATTCCTAACTAGCTCTTACATCTTAAATCAACCCATTTCTATTATTTTATATTTTACCACAAGGCTCGTGGTTTACGGGTAAAGTTCGGGCTTCTTTCTCCTTCAGCAGCTACATGGCATCTCTCTGACTCTACCTTCTTTCCCCCTCTATCTCTGCTTGGATTTTCTACCTTGCTAAATTCTGCCCTGCCATATGCCAAAGAAACTTCTTTATTTACAAATGGTAATAAAACAAATTCACAGCATCCCCCTTCAATATACTATATATATATTCCTCAAAAGAGTTAACAAAGGTAGACATGCAGATATTTAAACACTAGACAGTATTTGGCTTTTAATATCTATGAATTTTGTCAATGAGCATATTAATTAACCATTTTGTTAGTTTTTTGTGGTTGTGCTATCTCTGACAGAGCAATTTAACTCTACCTAAGTATCTAGAAAGGAGTCAGAGTGTTCACACTACCTTCATCCAGATCATATTCTCTCTTTTTTTATAAGATTTATTTTCATTGTACGTGTTGGTGTGTGCGTGTGTGTGTGTGTGTGAAAATCAGAGGATAACTCACGGAAGTCTGTTCTTTCCTTCTGATATGTGAATTTAGAGATTGAATTCAAGTAGGTTTAGTGCCAAGAAACTTTAGCTGTGAGCCATCTTGCCAGCCCCATATTTCTTTTGCAATAGCAAACCATCTCCTTCACTATTGTATAGTATACTATTGAGCATCTTGTTTAACAAAAATGAACCTAGTTCAAAATAACAACTAGAAAAAACTGTAAAAGTAAACCAACAGCCACAAATATGAATAAAACATATTCCAGCTAAATTAAAAACCACTATCTTTGTAGACTGTTTCACAGAGAATGACAAAATCTTAAAGTCATAGATGGACTAGATGTGAGAAGTTACATTTTTTTCCTAACTGCAAAGACAGTTTAATAAACTTTTTAGCAAATACAGTGGCAATATTGAAGAATATCTGACCCAACCTCTGACTCTCTCCTGAAAATCTATCCCACTGAAAAATTTAAACATATAGTATATTCTAGGATTTTAGTGTAATGTGCATCTGTGCTATCAATGTTAAAAAGCATGCAAATGTTGTGTTTTGTCCATAAGATAAGGTTGAATAAATTATTCTTATATTTATTATAAAGGCATATTTAAAAGAAATTTGCGCAATATGAGTATAAATGTGTAAAAGTAAATAACAACAACCTACATCAGTAAATGTGGGGTATGGGTGTGGTGGGTAGATAGGCAAAAAAATATATTGTATATTACTGAAAATCATGTGATATATGTGACTTTTATGCAAAATATAATATATTTGCATATTGCCTAGATTGGGGATAATATTTGACATATAGAGAGATGAGTTAAATCAGGAAGAATAATGAGAGAAAATGCATTATCCAACCACAGAAGAACTTACTCAATCTTGTGGGGCCTTTGTCATCATTTCTATTCATATTTGTTTGGGTATACTCACATAGGAGTGTCTGTAAATCCTATATAAATTCTCATGAATTTTATGATAAAATTTATTACACTTTATCTCTTTGTCATGCCTGGTTTTCACGGCTGATCTGTAACACATTTCTTCCTACACTATTGAGAACAATGACCCTAGTTATGTCGAGAATTTTGCAACAGACGTTGACTCCTAGCACACATATGATGATTTAATATTTATGCAGCATTAGTATGTTTAAAGTTCCCAAAAAACAGCAGAGACCACAGCTGTTGCTTAAACCTAAGTGGCATACTGGTTTTATTTTAAATTTTTATTTTCTTGCATATTTATCAAAGAGATGTTTGAGGGTCATTTATATTAGTTATAAATAAACTGTTGTATTAGTTATTAGCTAATTTATAAGAATGAGTACTACTTATCCTTTGAAAGGTATAAATGCTCCTAGAAAAAAAGTGAATTAATCAAGCCACATAATAACTTACAATTACTGGATGATACAGACAAATGACTAACCTACATGAATTGTTTCAACAAGATGTTTATTGTTTATTCCTCAACAGCATTTATATCATGAACAGACAGATTCTGGAAACCTAATTTCTTAGATGAAGTTTATTTCACTACACATGTGTCACATACTTAAATGAATATAATAGAAAACTATATTTCTCTTCCTGTAAAATATTTTAGAGAGACATTTATTGCCTTGTGTATTCATAAACAAGGAACTACAACAGAACTATGCATGATCCCTTCACATTTATAAAAGCACAGAAAGTGTCAATAACAACTGACATGGTAGAAGACATTTTGGAAATGGGAATAATAGTAAAAAATAATTACTGATGTGGAAATAGGTCTAAGAAAAACAGTTGAAATTCTGATTAAAACCTAAGTACAAGCAATATGAGACCCCAAAATAAAGAAATTACTTAGATAATGTGTAATGAAGAAATGAAATTATGTGGCTGTGTGGAAGTTATGAACAAAATTCACATCTCCAAACACTTGTGATCTCTGCAGATGGCTTCCACAGTTAGAGGACAACACTGAAGAATGATAGAATCCATATCATTTAAAATCAATGAAACAAAATCCGGCTCCCGTTTGAGAAAATAATCTATCATGGCCATTTTTTTTAATGCATAGAAATTATGTTTTTGTTGTTGTCCCTGTTGTTTTTAAATCTTACCTCACTTTGGAGAAGCACAATCTTTTGAATCTAAGAAATGAAAGGTCTTATTCAAGGGTAGAAATTTTCAAAGTAAATAGTAGAACTGCCTGTCACAGAGTAATAAATAGTTGTTAGTTCTTACTTACTCTGATTTGAGTAATCAACCAGGTAAAACTAAATTGCACAAAGGTCTGGAGAGGTCGTTCAGTGGTTAAAAGCATTAGCTGTTCTTCTAGAGGGCCCAGTTCAATTGTCAGTACCCTCAAGGCAGCTCACAAGCATCTGTAAACTACAGTTGTAGGTTATCCAATGCTGTTTATGGAGTCTTTTGGCATGAGGCACACAGGAAGTGTGTAGACATAAATAAGGGAAAACACACATGTATATAAAATTTAAAAATTAAAAATAACAATAAATATTTTTAAAATTCACAAAGTCAACATTCTCCAAAAGGAAAAGAAAGCAAAAGTATTGGGTATAATTAAAAAAAAAAAAAAACTGTTGTGGTAGTTCTTTTTTTATTTTTCCCTACTTGAATACATTTCTTTTATAAATAATTATTCATTTGTTTTACATCTGGACTCCAGTTTCCCCTCTCTTGTCTCCTTCCATCCCCCCCACCTACCTTCTCTCTGTGCGCCCCAGTCTATGCTTCTTTTGTTTCTGTTCAGAAAGGGGCAGATGTCCCAAAGGTATCAACAAAGTATGACACATCATCAAGTTTCAGTAAGACTAAGCACCTCCTCTCCTTATGTTTAGGTTGGGCAAGGCAAACCAGTATAAGGAATATGTTCCTAAGAGCCAGCAAAAGCACTAGGGACAGCCCCTGCTCCTATTGTTAGCATTCCCACAAATAGACCAAGCTACACAACTGTCACATATATGTAGAGGGCTTAGTTCCATTCCATGCAGGCTCACTAATCCTTGGCTCACATTCTGTGAGTTCCTATCAGCCCAGGATGATTGTTTTCTTGTGATGTCCTTGACCCCTCTAGGTCTTAAAATCCTTCCTCCCTCTCTTCAACAATATTCCCGAGCTTGGGCTAGTGTTTGGCTATGTGTCTCTACATTAACTGTAAAGTGAAGGATAATCATGTTACAATCCACCAATCCCTAGAGGCTAGGTAACAAGTAGTGCCCAAATATGGAACTCACAGATCTCCCTAGGAAGGGGAAATAGAAGAGATCTGAGTAGACTGGCAGAATGTAGGTGGGGGGTGGGAACATGAGGGATTGAGTTTGAGTGTTGGAGAGGGAAAAGTACTGAAAGAGATGACTAGAAAGGGGGGTTTTTGAGGGTCAGTTAGAAACCTGATACAAGGGAAGCCCTTACGAATCTACAGGACTCCTAACAGTAGTGATATGTAGCCTGTACTGACCATCTCCTGTCGTCAAATTGGTGACTGCCCCACCTGTCATCAGAGAGCCGTCATCCAGTAATTGATGGAAATAGTCGTTGTAGCAGATCTAATAAAAGAATTGTTATCTATTATATAACCTAGCAATATCAAATATTTAGAAGTATGTTTCCCTTCAAAGATTATTAACACTAATTGATCATCTAATATGCTACATTTTCTCTGGATAATGTTCACAGTGATCTAGATAAGTATTGACAAATAGGTCTTCTCCCAGGGGGAAAATGAAGGGATAAAAATAGCTGTGTGTCATTTTAAAGAACAAAGTAGTGCAGCTGGGAAGCTATAAAAAGCCTGCAGAACAACAACAAACTCTCACTGTCTTATTGTCATGATCTGAATGGGCAGTCTATAGCCCAGAATAACAATACTGAGGAATAAACCAGACAAACCAGGCTGAAGTGTCATGAAGTCATAATACAGACCAATGTTCCTATACCGTAGGCCTGAAGAGGTTCCAGCTGGGGAATTAAAAGATGAGTACCAAATGCTGATATTTAAACAGCTTCCCTTCTAACAAGAATCTAATTTTGAGTAGATGGTTATATGAAATTTGGCAGTAAGAGCACATGGTACACAAATCGGAATCCATCACCATATATGACTCTATTGGATTATTAGAAGAAACTAACAGAATAATTAGAATATTTGGTGGATAAGTCTGTGATGGCACTTAATATGGAGATGTGTGCAAACATGATTAGCAAGCTTAGCTAGCTATACATGCTATCTTGAAATGGCCCTCACTTTTTGGACCTGAAATAACATGTACTGGAATTTTATGTGTTTCCTCTTCCAGTGTTACCAGAAGATTTATAAGTAACTTCCAAAACTAAGGCCATGCCTAGAACTTTCATTTCCTTCATCTCTGTTTCTCTTGGTCACCTTTCATTCAAATGACTCATTTATTTATTTATTTTGTCATCAGCAGTAGAGAGCTACAAATGACTCATTTTTAATGCTCCTTTCCTTACCAGCTGACTCCATTTTGTTGTTTTAAAAGAAACATCATTTTCTAAGCAACACATGATTTTCCTCATATTCTGCTTGTGTGATGAAATAGCATTGACTCCCAAGTTCTGATTTTGTCAGAGACTAGGATTAATGCTTCTTCCTAGCCAGTGACTTCCTTTTTAATTAATTTAAAAGAGAATTTGAGGTAATTTGGAGGGATGAAAGAGAAGAGGGGATAATGTAATTATAATTTTTTTTAAAAGTTACAAGAATTTTTCAAAAAAGTCTTTAACTAAATAGAGCCACAGTGCTTTCTTTGGTAAAACAGAGAAATCTTGATGTCTCTCAGTTTCAGTGATTTGTTAATAGCTTAAGTTATATTAAGGATAGTTACAAATGATATGCTATCTTCATTTGCATACGTTAGTTTTTTTTCTGCTTTCTTTTCTCTGTTACTGTGATAAAATCCCATGATTAAGAGCAACTTCAGCTTACAAGTTATAGTCCACCACAAATGGTAGCCAAGATCAAAACTCAAATCAAGAACCTGGAGGCAGAAATGGAAGCAGAGCTCAAAGAGAAATGTTGCTCACTGGCTGACTCTCCACGACTTGCTCACTTTGCTTTTTATAAACCTCAAGACCTCCTGCGCAAGGCTGGTGCTGTCAATTGTTATCATAGCTCTCCAGCATGTATCAATCATCAATCAAGAAAATGCCCCACTCAGGCCCACAACCCATTTTGATTTCCCCATTTGAAGTTCCCTCTTTCCAAGTGTTCTGGTTTGTGTCAAACTGACAATAACTGAACACCATGGTTATCCATCCATCTGTGAATCTGATACCGTAACATTAGGATAAATCTTATATTTTGCCTAAGCAAGTCTGGTCTGTAAAGTCTGGTCCGTGCACAGGCTTCTAATTTGTCTAACAGTTAGGTCAGACCATCTACCATGGAGTCTCCTATTTTAAAGTAAGGAGACTATCAAATTGTTTATCCTGAAAGTAATTATCTTAGTTAGAGTTGCTATTGCTGTGATGAAACACCATGAGCAAAGCAATTTGGTTTGGAAATGGTTCATTTGATTTACTCTTCCACATGACTGTTCATCACCAAAGGAAGTCAGAACAGAAACTCAAATAGGACAGGAACCTGGAGGCAGGAGCTGATGTAGAGCACATGGAGAGGTGGTGTTTAGTAGCTTTCTTGCTTCACATGGTTTACTCAGTCTACTTTCTTATAGAACCCAAACCACCAGCATAGGGATAGTTCTACACGCAATCGTTTGGGCCCTCCCACACTAATCACTAATTAATGAAATGTCCTGCAGGCTTGCTACAGACAGATCTTATGGAGGCCTTTTCTCACTTGAGGATCCTGTCTCTGATGACTACAGCCTGTCTCAAGCTGGCATAAACTAGCCATCACAGGAATTTCTCGATGGGTCTTCTTCTAAAAGACTTGTGGTACTTCTGACTCTGATGTTCTAAACCTGACAAACCCTTGTCTTAATGTTTTCCTGTTATGACTGAGACACTACCACTTTTAGCTTTCTTACTGATGTTGTATTAAAGGAGATGGGAAGGTCACTCTCCATATTGCATGACTCATGTCACCCTTTATTACACTGATTACTGCAATGGGTTATCATTATAACCATAAAAAAATTGCAGAAGCCTGCAAGGTCCACTTCAAAATCAGAAACTTACATTTCATAATTAAAGACTTGTAGTATGTGAACAGTGTTCTGGTATCTTCTATATTTTAAGAGACATTTTCTTTGATGAAAGCCATTATACTTCCATAGAACTTTCACTTTGTGAAGTTTGCCTAATAAGTTCATGACTGCCACTTGCTTTATTAATGGCATGACATTTTTTCGAGAGGGGTGTGATGTTTAACGTGACAGGATGTTTGATCACCTAGAAATCTCTTGACATGCCAGTGAGGGATTATCAAGACTAGGTGATCATCAGAGTCCACTTAGGAGAAATTATCCCAATTAGATAAATTGGCGTGGGAAAACCTACCCTGAAAGTAGTAGACGAGTAGGAGAAAGCAAAGGGAACATTAGCATTTATCTATGCTTGCTTCTTAATTGTAGATGCTATATGACCCAAGTCCCTGAAGCTCATATTGCAATGACTAACCACCATGATAGACAATACCTTCAAACTGTGAGCTAAAATAAACCTGTGAGGGACCGTGAAATAATTAATTCAACACAATCTAGAACCATTGTGGAAAAGGGTCTCGATGAGGTATTGCCTTAATTAAGTTAACTTGTGGGTATGTCCATGGCGGACTACCTTGGTTACCTTAGTTGAGTTGGGAAGGACAACCCAATGTGAGTGGCACCATTTCCTGGGTCAGGTACCGTGAAAGAGTGGAGAAACTGAGTTCAGCACAAGCATGCGTCCATTCATTGCTCTATTTCACTAATTATGAATTTCATGTGACCAGCTCTTTTCAGCTCTTGCTGCTATAAACCCCATGCCATGATGGATATCAACTTGAAAATGTGGACTGAAATAAATCTTCACTGCCTTAGTTGGTTTGCAAATGCATTGTATTACAACAGGAAACAATAGTAGGAGAAAGCCCTCCCTCCCTTAAATTGTTGTGGTGGGTATTTGTCACAATTAGACAAGTGACTAATAGGTGATTTGGAATAAAGCTTTAATTTAGCTTTCTATTGTTCATCAACCAGGAAAAGTATTTCTGGTGTCTAGACTCTTTCTGTCTAACTCTATACTTGTCATTTGAATCACAACCACAATAATCAACATCTGCATGACTAGCAACAAATGAGAAACCACCCCTCTTATCGTCTAGCCCCAAATATCTAACAGATAATCAATTCTTGACAAATAGTTACTCATCTACAAATTAGGACATTGTGTTCTATTGAATCAGTTTGCATTGTGGTGCTAGGATTCTAGGATATTTCAATTAAATTCTTCTTACCCTAGCCTCAAAACAAGAATTCGTTTTTACATTACTTAACTAGTTCACAAATTTATTTGCATGATTTTTTCACATTGTCTTAGAGACATCTATACTGCCTCTAATAGCCACATGATGGACTATTAGGAGATCCTATTTTTAAGGAACAGATTCTATTTCAAGTTATTTACAACAGCACTGATCTATGCCAGTCACCCACAGCCCATATATCAGTGGCTTGTCACTAGCTATAACATGTCATGTCCTGCTTACAAATTTTAAAATGTTATTGTCTCCCAAAAGATGTACAAAATATTTCATTTTCCCCATTATATTCATTAAAACTCAAAGTTAACATGTTCTAATTCAGTCAACCCATTGCTCTCTGACTATAGGTATTTTGCCTAACATAGGCAGTCCCATGAAAATTTGCCTGCAGTTTTTACTGCTTTCTCACAATGATGCTGTTGACAGGTACTGACAGCAGTCACCAGTCCACTTGTGACACTCCCACTATCATCTGTTTCCCCCTAGATTTAAATACATAGATAAAGAGTGTATCAATGTCATATAAATAGCCCACAGTAAAATTCTGTTTGTAGCAAACACAGCCCCAGTTTAGTAACAGAGATCCTTACATTCAGCAGTCTCTTGCATTTTATACATATACCCACATTCATTTCCATAACACTCTATGGGGAGATGGCCTACAATATTTATCTACTGTCTAAGCAAGTATTTGGTGAGGTAGTTCCCATGCTCCTCACTACCTCCATTGCCACTCAGCTATAAATCTCCTCTACTTCTCATTCTTAGGGCATCTCCTTCTTGCTGTCCTAACATGAGCAATACTTGTACCATATTTCCCCTCAGGCTTCTAGAGTCCTTTAAAAAGGAAAAGGTAATTCTTTTCTCCTTTCTTTCAGCACTCTAATTCCCATTCATTTTCACTCAATTCTATCTCATGTCATCTCCAGATAAAATCTGGGGCTGCCTCCATGGCCTTGTTCCTGCTAACACTTATTTACGAAGTATTAGTTTCACACAAATAGATGAATAAGTGCATTTGTGAAACATGGAGTTATATGCTTATAATTAAAATCAGCTGAAAATAAAGGTTTTTCCACTTGTTGAATTCATGAGTTCTATTGGCCTTAAAAACAAGCAAACAAACAAAAGCACTTTCTTCTTACTATTGTGAGCCTTGGCTTCTGGAGTTCAAAGCTTTTCTCCCTCTTATAATCTCTCCACATGTTTCATCTTTCGTGTTTATTACATGCAATGGTTTTCTTAAATTCATGATAAACAGTTAGCATGGAAATTAAGCAGTTGCTTATAGAGGTTAATGACTGGGTCCACTTGTGTCATAAAACTGCTCTAAGCATGGGTCCCACTCAAAACAACATCCCAAAGACACTACCTGAGCAGCAGAATCATGGGGGCTCCTTAAGAAACTTGTACAGACTACACAGAACATGGGAAGGCTTGTAAGGCTTGGTACATTAAGGTTTAGAAAGCAATAGTCAGATTCTTAGTATTTCTGTGGACAAATGAAAACTATAGATATATTTTTCTGTGGCTCTCTTATCTATTTTTTCTTCCTTTTCTTACATTTTCTCAAATTCAACTCAGTATATACTGAATATTGGATTATCTATTCCTATTTCTATACATCAACTATGAAGGGTCTTTTCATTTCTGATAAAATTATTTATTAAATATTGCCTAACTTGTTTTTCTTTTCTTATTCATTTCCTTCATTTGGTCTATTTTGTCTTTCCTTTTTTTCTTCCCTCTTTTGCCTTCCGTCCTTCCTCCCTCCCTGCTTTCCATTCTTCTTTTATTTTATGTTCTTGATTAAGAACGTCTCATTATGAAGCTCATGCTGGCTTCAAAATTCTAACCTTCCTATTTCAGATTCCAAGGTCTAAGATTGGAGGCATGCACTCTCTGTTTTCAGTTTCTTAAGAGCTAGAGTCAGCAAGATTTCCTAGTGCTCATTCACACATTAAGCCTACATAGACGATTACCACCTATCTATTGTGTGCTGCTAATTATCTCCTAATTTACAAATTGTAGTTACTAAACTGAGAGAATTTCAAAACTAGAATGAGGAGAGGCTCATTAAACTCAGCTCTCCTCATTGTGCCTACATATGGGATGCTTTTAATGCATGCTTTCTGTATATACTTTTTAAAGATACAAAGATTATAATTAGTTTCACAAGGAATCAAAAATTTCCCCTCAGTGCCAGAACAAAGTTTAAAACCAGTCAGTGAAGCCCACCCCAACACATTCTCTTGTTTTAATTCAGTGTTATTCTCATCCCTCCCAACCCCCAGCATATGCCTCTGGTCCTGGATCTCACCCATCCACTGCACAAAGGAAGCATCTGGGGAGCTTTAAACATGCAGATGCTGGAGCCTCCAATTTATAGGCTCCAATCCCTGTAGAGTATAGCACATGCATTAGAAACTCTAAGGGCCCCCAGATGCCACTAAGACAGTGGTGAGGCTGAGAACCACTGCTCTGTACAATGCTCAGATTTAATGTGCAGAAAGAAGCGTAGTTTTCCTAAATACAAAATTGAATGTAGTATATCAGGAACACTTTATATTTGCAAATTTCTCGAAAACAGCTGCTTGCCTTACAGCACAAATTTTGACACCTCTAAAAAAACCCTAATGTTCCTTATAAGAAGGTTCCATTAACAAACAATATACAGAAAAGTTCAAAATAAGTGTAAAAGAATAAATCCCTATAGATCTATTAGTGAAGATGCATATTGAGACAAAATATCTTAATAAAAGATTTAAAAGATAGTATATTAGAAGGTAAGTCAATTCAAATTGAATAAATACAAAATATCAAAAATCTCTTAAATAACAGAAATTGAAAATACTTCTAAAATGATTGACAGAACTCAAAGGAATGAAACAAATTCATGATCATGCTGGCATATTTTAACACACATCTCATAGTTACTGTAAAATAATGAAATGTAATAATATAACCTCTACATTCAACTGAAATGAATTTTAAAATTATTAAATTCTAAAACAAAACTAATGTTTATGACTTTTTAGAAAATACTAATACAATTAATGAAATCATAGAAAAGTTCAAAATAAGAAAAATTCTTACAATATAAATTTTATCCATAAAACAATATATGAATTTATAAGTACATTTTAAGAGTGAAATTATAATACAGTGGCAAAGATTAAAAAACGAATTGAAAGGGTATGCTTAAAGTTCATCAGAATTCTGCTACTAAAAGAAAGGATGTCTAATTCTAATATTAAAATTTGCACTAATATTGGAACAAAATATTAAACAATATAACCCTTTGTGGTTTATTCAAGCTTTATAGAGCATCAGTTCATTAGAAAATGGAGATTTAGGCCCTCCCCAGTAGTCTGCACTCAGGTGAGAGACCTGCCCCCCTGTCTTCACCCCAAACTCCACCACCCACTGGATGTTGTCTCACTAAGGCCCATTTCACCACTCAACCCCATGTACCTTAAAATCATCCCCATGGCCAAAACCCCTCCGCAACCCCAGTACACTACATAAGCAAAACCACACCAGTTGGAAAATAAGGTGAACTGCACTGCCCAAAGTCTAAACCCTAACTGAACCCCAGGGAATACTCTATGCCCCTCCTCCTCCCATTCCAGCACCAACAAGGCAGCTTGTCCCTACTCCCACCTCTGGTGGAACTCTTCTGCTCTGGTGCACTCCCCAGCAACATGCAGGCAGGTGAGAACCTACCTCCAGGCTGTGCCCCAAGCCCCTCCACCCACCAGATGCGGACCCACCAAGACCCACTCTGCCACTCAACCCCATGTACCTTAATACCTCGCCTAACCCCAGGAGACTACATAAGCACAGGCACAAACTACACCAATTGGGAAAAGGGCAGACTACCTAAGCACAGGTGCAAACTACAACAGTTGAAAGAACAGGCACACCACAAGCCACACCAGTTGGAAGAAAGTTGAATAAATGCTGTCTAAGAATATATTCAGCAACTGAAAGAATATGGCACCACCAGAACCCAGTGATCCAAAAATAGCAAAACATGAAGATTCCAATGCAACTGAAACACAGAAAACAAACTTAAAAATTACCTCATGAAGATGATAGAGGTTCTTAAAGAACAAATGAAAAATTCACTTAAAGAAGTCTAGGGAAAAAAAAAACAGTTTAAGGAAATCAATAAATCCTTTAGAGAAAGCAAAGAAAATCAGAAGGAAAAAAAAAAAAAAAACCACAATCAAATAGGTGAAGGAAATAGTTCAAGACCTGAAAACTAAAACAGAAACAATAAAAAAAAAAACACAAACCAAGAGAATTCTGGAAATAGAAAATCTGCCAAGCAAACAGGAACTGCAGACAGAAAGATCACCAACAGAATACAAGAGATGGATGACTCTCGCGAGCTGAAGATACGGTGAAGGAAATAAATACATCAGTCAAAGAAAGCATTAAGTCCCATGAATGACTAACATAAAACACCCAGGAAATCTAGAACACCATGAAAAGACCAAATCTAAGAACAACAGGGATAGAAGAAAGAGAAGAGTCCCAACTCAGAGGAACAGAAAACAATTTCAACAAAAATCACAGAAGAAAACTTTCCCAATCTAAAAAAAGGACATGCTTATAAAGATACAAGAAGCTTACAGAACACCAAATAGGATGGGAAAAAAATTCACTTGCCACATAATAATCAAAAAAAATAAAAATACAGAATAAAGAAGAATTTTAAGGGCTGCAAAGGCAAAAGTACAAGTAACTTATAAAGGAAGACCTATAGGGTCCCAAACAGATGTTTTACAGACACTAAGGGACCAGGGATGCCAGCCCAGAATACCAAGCAAAACTTTCAATCAACATAGATGGAAAAAACAAGCTATTTCACAACAAAAGCAGATTTAAACAATACCTGTTCACAAATCCAGCACTACAGAAAGTACTAGAGGGAAACTCCAACCAAAAGAACCCAGTTACATCCGCAAATCACAGGCAATAGGTAATCTCAAAACAGCAAATCTAAAGTAAGGAAACACACACACTGAAATCAGTATCACCAAAAACAAAAATAACGGGAATTATCAATTATGGTCACTAACGTCTTTTAATATCAATCCACTTAATTCACCAATAAAAAGACACAGGCTAACAGAATGGATCATGTTAATAATGAAAATCTTCAACACCTGACTCTCAACAATGGGCAGGTAACTAATAGATATTATGACTCAAATGAACTTAATAGACATCTACAGAACATTTCACCCAAACAGGAAGATTATATCTTCTTCTCAGCACCTTATAGAACCTTCTCTAAAACTGACCACATATTTGGTCATAAAGCAAATCTGAACAGAAACAAAATAATTGCATTAACTCCTTGTATCTTATAGTTAAAGTTAGAGTTCAACAACAGCACAAACTACAGAAAGCCTACAAACTCGTAGAAACTGAATAACTCTTAACTAAACCAACACTGAGTCAAGGAAAAAATAAAGAAAGAAATTAAAGACTTCCTAGAATTCAATGAAAATTCATCCAACATAAACAAAATTAAGGGACACAATGAAAGCAACGCTATTAGGAAAGATCATAGCACTAAGTGTCTACATAAAGAATACGGGCTCTTCCCGCTGTTCCTCCAGAGAGGCAATCAGGTTTCTGCCCCCCCCCCCGTTTCTGCTTCCCTTCCTTCCCATTCTCTCAATAAACTCCTCACTCAAAGAAAAGAAAAAGAAAATGAATAGGGAGAAAACTTACTCAAGTGAATTAAGAGCACACCTGAAAGCTCTAGAACAAAAAGAAGCAGACTCACCACAAAGGAGTAGACCCCAGGATATAATCAAATTGAGGGTGGAAATCAATAAAATAGAAACAAAGAGAATACCAATAATCAATGAAACAAAGAGTTGGTTCTATGAGAAAACCAACAAGATAGACAAACCCTTATCCAAACTAACCATAAGGCAGAGAGAGAATATCCAAATTAACAAAATCAGAAAGGGAAAGGGGGCCATAATAATAAACTCTGAGGAAATATAGAGAATTATTAGGTCATACTTCAAAAGCCTATACACTACAAAATTGGAAAGTCAAAAAGAAACAGATAACTTCCTTGAAAGGTATCACATACCAAAATTAAATCAAGACCAGATAAACAATTTAAACAGACCTATGATCCCTAAGGAAATAGGAACAGTCATTAATACACTTCCAGCCAAGAAAAGACTAGTGCCATATGGTTTCGGTGAAGAATTCTATCAGAATTTCAAAGAAGATTTAGTACCAATACTCCTGAAATTGTTCCAAACAATAAAAACAGAAGTAATATTGTTAAGGTTTTTTTTTGTATGAGGACACAGTTAACCTGATACCCAAACCAAACAAAAATGCAACTAAGGAAGAGAATCACAGACCAGTCTTCTTCATGAACATTGATACAAAAAATACTCAACCTAAGTTGAGTCCAAGGACACATAAAAAAAGAAATCAATCACTATGATCAAAGAGATGCAAGGGTGGTTCAAAATCTAAAAACCTGACAATGTAATCCACCATATAAGCAAACTAAAGAAAAAAACCCACATGATCATCCCATTAGATGTTTAAAAAGCCTTTAACAAAATCCAACCCCCTTAATGATAAAGGTTCTGGAGAGAACAGGGATTAAAGGAACATATATAAATATAATAAAGGCATTATAGAGCAAGCCAATAGCCAATATTAAATTAAATGAAGAGAAATTCAAAGCAATTCCACTAATATCAGGGACAAGATAAGGATGCCCAGTCTATTCATAACTATTTAGTATAGTACAAGAAGTTCTAACTACAGCATTAATGCAACAAAAAGAGATCAGGGGATACAAATTGGAAAGAAAGAAGTCAAACTTTCACTATTTGTAGATGATATGATAGTTTACATAAGTGATCCAAAAATTTCTACCTGGGAACTCCTACAGATATAAAAAACTTCAGAAATGTGGCTGGATACAAGATTAATCCTCCAAAAATCAGTAGCCCTCCTTTATAAAAATAATGAATGTACTAAGAAAGAAATCAGAGAAACAGCACCATTTACAGTAGCCATAAATAATATAAAATATCTTGGGTAACTCTAATCAAACAAGTGAAAGTCCTATATGATGAAAAATTTTTAAATCTTTGAAGAAAGAATTTGGGGAAGAGGTCAGAAATGGAAAATTCTCCCTTGATCATGGATCAACAGGATTAACATAATCAAAATGGCAATCTCACTAAAAACAATCAACCCACCAAATAAAATCCCCATCAAAATCCCAACACAATTCTTCACAGACCTCAAAAACAATACTAAACTTCATATAGAAAAACAAAATTCTCAGAATAACTAAAACAATGCTGAATAATAAAGTGACTTCTGAAGGTATCACCATTCCTGACTTCAAGTTTTACTATAAATCTATAGTAATAAAAACAGCTTGGTACTGGCATAAAAAGAGACATGTGGATCCATGGAACCTAATCAAAGACCCTGATATAAACCCGCACACCTATTAGCACCTGATTTTTGACAAAGCCAAAAAGAAAGCATCTTCAACAAATGGTGCTGGCTTAACTGAAGGGCAGTCTGTAGAAGAATGCAAGTAAATCCTTATCTATCATGCTGCATAAAACTCAAACCCAAGTGGATCAAAGACTTTGAAATAAATCCAGTTACAATGAAGCAGATAAAACAGAAAGTGGAAGTAGCCTGGAAAGCATTGGGACCGGAGACTACTTTCTGAATATAACACCAGTAGCACAGATGCTGAGACTGACAATTGATAAATGAGGCTCCCTGAAACTGAAATCTTAAGTAAGGCAAAAGATACTGCCAGTAAGACAAGAAGGCAGCCTACAGAATGGGAAAAGATAGTCACCATCCCCACATCAGACAGAGGACTGAACAAAAATATATAAAGAACAGAAGAAACTAGACATCAAAATACCAAATAATCCAATTAAAAATGGGGTACAGATCTAAACAGAGAACTCTCAACAGAAGAATCTCAATTTAGGAATTGCTCAACATTCTTAGCTATCAGGGAAATACAAATTAAAACAACTCTGAGATACCATCTTACACCTGTCAGAATGGCCAATTTCAAAAATGCTAAGGAGTCCATGTTGGAGAGAATGTAAAGTAAGGGGAACACTCCTCCACTACTGGTGAGAATACAAACTTGTACAGCCACTTTTGAAAATCAGTATGGTTGTTTCTCAGAAAACTGGGAGTCAATCTAACTAAAGACCCAGTAATACCACTCTTTTGTTCAGTGACCTGTCTATTGGTGAGAGTAGGGTAGTAAGGTCACCTACTGTCACTGTGTTGGGGTTGATACATAGCTTTAGATGTAATAGCATTTCTTTTATGAAATTAGATTCCCTTCTGTTTGCAGTATAAATGTTTAGAATTGTTACATTCTTTAAATTGTTGTATATTTCTTTAGATTTGTACATATGTCCTTTTCTATTTTAATTAGTTTTGGTTTAAAGTCAGTTTTGTCAGATGTTAAAATAGCTATATCTACTTGTTTCTTGATTCCATTCCTTGGAACACCATTTACCATAATTTTAACCTAAGGTGGTATATGCTATTGGTGGTGAGGCATATAGATAGATCTTGTTTTTGTGTAATCTAATCTGTTATTCTATGTCTTTTTAGGAGGGGATTGGAAATGATCACTAGAATTGGGAGTTGTTACTGAAGAGTGTTTATTCATTCCTGCTATTATGTTATTGTGGTGTTGTTTCTTAGACCTCTTCGGTTTAAATGTTTTATTTAACTGTTAATTTACTCTTTGTACACTTTTGGGTATAGTTAACCTTTTCTTCAGACTGAAGTTTTCCTTCTGGTGCCTTCTGTAGAGATACATTGGAGAAGATATAATTTTCTCAAATTAGTTTTTATCATGAAATGCATTTCTTTCTCCTTCAATTATGACTGAGAGATTTACTGGGTATTTGCATGATATAATAATAATAATAATAATAATAATAATAATAATAATAATAATAATAATAATGATAATAATATTAATAGTAATAATAATAACTAGAAAGTCAACTTTAGGAGAGGAACAGAAAGATGCCTAACAAAGAAATTATAGGAGGTGAAACTATTACTATAATTTGACCTGTGCATGTTACATGAATATTTAATACACAAATTGAAAATAGCATGAAATTCACCAAATTGGTGTTACATGTTAATCAGAATTAGAAAAAACAAGTGATATGAAATAAAAAATGCCAAATCAGTACAAATGACTTTTAAATATCAAGGAAGTGAATAGATAATTATCACTTAGCTTATTCACTTTGAATTATGTCAATATCTCAAAATTCCATGCTACTCTATAAACCTGGTACAATTGTGATATGTCAGTGAAACAATGAAAACTTTAAAACTTATTTTGCAATATTAATGAAATAAGAGAAACTCATTTTTTCTCAACAGCTGCAGAATAAAACTTCCTCCTCATACATGTATAACCTCACAGCAGATAATAAACATATTACATATGTACTCATATATAATATTCACTCAGATAAATCATACAGGATATACTATAACCTAACATCAAGCTATACATAACCACTGAACAAGTCCTCTGGAAGCCATGGAACAAAACAAAACTTTCAATTCTTTCTGCTTGTCATCACAGCTCTAATGGATGTCTGAACAATAACAACGAGACAAGACACAAACATAGCTACAAAAGATCAGGAAATAATCAAAAGTTACGATTCTCATAAGACAAGATAATGAGTTGAAAACTATACAGTCTACTGAAAAAGAATAGTCACAAAATAAAAGGATAACACCCCAAATCAACAGTATTTCTTTATGTTTCCTGCAACATTGACAAGGTGATGGGTAAATTCATAATTTTAATGACACAATAAAAGGCAAAAATTAAACTACCGGGAAGAAACCTACTAACATATGTGTGAAATAATTATACTCAAAAGTTAGTAATATTGTTCAAAAGAATAAAAATATATCTAAATCCCAATGATTTAAAATTTGCTTAGTAGAAGGATAAAACAAATGATAATTAAATGCTCCATAATGAGAAGAAATGGAAAGACCCAGTCTTGTTTCACTAAAATAATTTATATTATTTTGTCTTTTATATATGTATATAGTGATGATAATTGATTTTTTAATATTTCAAGTTTCAGTGATTGCTGTGTCTTCTCTTATGACCTTGCCTTTCTATTTTCATGATGTTTTTTCATGTTTTTTTCAAATATGCAAACTGCATTATGTTCTTTATTACATCAGGCAGTTTTATTCACAAGACAGCAGTTCTTAACTCTTATCCCCATAGTCTGTGTCATAGTCTTGGTGTTTCCCCTTTCCAATATGTCCCTTGGGTTTTTAGAAAAATATTATAGATGTCTTTTTAGTGTTGATCATTCAACTATCATTCATTTTTTATTATTTTGACAAGTAATGAATCTCATCATTAATCAAAATTCTCTGCAAACATAAGCTTATTTGGCCAAAACAGAGAACAGCACTAGTCTTTGGATATTGAAGTAGTCTAACTACACAAACAACAGTGGTAAATAACTCCCATTGCCTGCCTGGTGGTTTGCACTGCCATGAATGAAATCCCTCCTCCCATCGAATCAGGATGCAGTTTGTCCCCAAATCGGTCATATCACATATATAGCATCTGCATATCTCTATACACCAGTGGGCACAATGCCCACCTGTTAAGTATTATATGTAGCACATAGTACCCACATCTGCAGCCCACATAGCACCTTCTTCACTATGAATGCTGGGACACAGGAGCTTCCAGCTCTGTTCCAGATTGATTTTTGTGTCCTGTATTCAAAGTTCCTAGTCTTTTCATCTGGAGGGTACCTTATTATGGTGAGTTACCACAAGGAATGTCAGTAACATCTATTATTTTGGGGGCCTTTGGAAATTCCTTGGCTAATAACTTCTAATGAGGTAACCTATATCTGATGCTAGTATTTTTGTTTAGTATAATCCAAGACTTCAGGAAGCAGCACTGTCCAGTCATTTAAGGTACTTCCTCTTAAAAACTTTTATAAATTCTATTTTAGCTGTCTTATAAAGTAAAAAAAAATTCTGTATGTATTTTCATATGTCTTGAATTTTTAATGAACTTCCACCAAACCTCTACTCTCCTCATCCTTCCACCCAACACCTATTTTTATGTCTAGTATTTTCCCTGCTTTCACATGACTTTATTTTACTATGTCCCACAAGACCTCTTCACCTTCATGTTCCATTGCCACTTTGTTTCCTTCCCAATATAGATTCTGATTCCCACTCAAACACACACACACAAACACACACACACACTCACAAAATTGAAGCTAGAATCTGCATGTGAAAGAGAACATAATAGGATTTGTCTTGCTGGGCACAAGTTACTTAGTGTAAGAATATCTAGTTCAATCTATTTTCCTTCAAACTTCTTTATTTCACTTTTCTTCAGTACTAAATAGATTTCTATTGTGTATACAAATTTGGGATTTGGTGTAGGAGGTCCTTCTGTTTTTGTGTTGCTTTCATTGGTTGAATAAAGAAACTGCCTTGGCCTTTTGATAAGGCACAACTTAGATAGGCGGGAATGGGGGGGAAACTGAACTGAATGCTGGGAGAATGAAGGCAGGCAGAGAGAGCCGCCATGAAGCTGCCAGGTCAGACATGCTGAATCTTTCCCGGTAAGCCACAACCTCATGGTGCTACACAGATTATTAGAAATGGGTTGAATCAAGATGTGATGGTTAGCCAAGAAGAGGCTAGATATAATGGGCCAGGCAGTAATCTAATTAATACAATTTCTGTGTGTTTATTTTGAGGGTTAAGCCAGACAGGCACAGGGAACACGGCCCATTCCTCTTACTACAGAATGTCGCTCCAACGTGGTCTACTAACTCCACATAAAACCTAAGAGGGCTTAATAAGAAATTCTATACCAAAAAACAAACAAAAAACTACAGAGTTTAACACAACTTTTTGCTGTTTGCTGGTGGGGTGCCACAGAGAGAATTTCCTCACTCAGCAGCTGCAACAGTAAAAAAGCTGCGGCAGTTTTAAAATGCCGGCTTTCTGGGCTATGCTGCCAGCACCACCTCTGGCTCCTGCTGGAGACAGAGCATTTGGATGGGGTTTGTGACTAAAGTGCTACAGCTTGCTTGATGGCAATGTGGACTGCTGTGTGCCTGGAACTGTGCACAGCTCAGGGGCACCAAATGGCTCTGAGGCAGGAGTAGCTCCGCCATGCTGAACTGTGCTGAACTCAGGCATGAACTATTGTAATTATCATAATAACAGCTCAGTTAGGGTTTAGACTAGGCAGGAAACAGGTGGTACTGTATTACCCTTACATGATGCAACTTAAGTTTTTAAGAAGTGTTTTGCATTTTAAGAAGTGCTCCTGGATAGTAAAGAATTACAGATTCACAATAGGACAGATTCAGACAGATAAAAGACCTCTAAATGGGTCACACTGTTGAATAAAGGTACATAGTAGGCTTAAAAGAGAAAAGAAATAAAAAGTATAGAGAGATGCTTTAAATAAAAAGGGTAAAGTCTTTAAATAGACAGAGTACAGGTAATTGTAGATAAAAAAAAACAAAAATAAGCTACATAAAAATGAAAATTCACAGAGAGTCTGGATTATGTATTTTATTATTTTTTTGATTTTTTTACTGTAAAGGAGCTAAGTACAGAGAGACTTTTCATTGTATGGGCTGCCAAGTTAACCAGCATGTATATTATTATAAAGGTATAATGACTTCAGAATTTCGGTCTAAGGATATGCTTTGGAAAAGAGGTTCTTTTTTGTTTCCACAGAAGATGAGACCCTATGGATTGCTTTTAGACCAATATGGTGTGATAGACCATGCCCTCCTTAATGGTTGCTGTGAACACCCTCAAAAACTTACTTTGCTCAACTGCCAACTGCGATGAACCTAGAATACAGGATACAGCATGAAAAACCTGATTAACAGCGCCCCCATATAGCACGAAGCAGTTTGGAGAGAAATAACTATGTCCATATTCCCAAATATTGTTTATAACTGTTTGTTTACATTTAAAGGGGGATATTATATAGATAAGAATAATTTGCATTGTTATGGATTTTGCTTTAGTGATATCAATTTAAGGTCAATTTTGTTATATGCATATGTATTTCTGATCTTGATTAAAGCATTGTGATTGTGTAGTTCATTTAAAAATGTAATGTATAATTAAGAAATATAGGTTGTTAATGGATAATCATCGATAGTAGTCAAGCTTGTAGTCATGTCAGATTTTCTAAATTTGTAGAGATGTATTTCAATTAGCTAGGAATTCTTCATATCTTTCAAAGACTACAAAATATGGCATTTAAAATGTTTTAATAACTTAGGCCTTTACATGAAAATTAGACATATCTGCTCCTGGCAGCACCAATCTACTTCAAGAGGAAGATGGGCATCAAAGAGGCTACTTATAGAGTGTCAAATCTTAAAAAAAAAAATCTCAGGAAAAAAATGGCTCTCTGTGGTACCTTGTAGCATACCAAAGTGAGTACTGGCCTTCAGGCTCCCTCAGTATCACAAGTACCTGTTACAGAGTCCATGAAGGCTTCCTGAATCTTCTGAGCTCTTCTCACCTCATTGCTACTCTAAACTTTTCAAGTTTGTAGGTCCCCACCACATCCCACCCCACTTCTCATTCCCTTATATCCTTGCATTTTAGGCTATGCTCTCCCTTAGTCTGCTTTTCTCACACTCCTTTGTCATCATCTCTCATCTCCCCCTCTCTCTTTTTTCATGGGCAAGTCCATTTTCAGTTTCCTACTTTCTCGGTCTGCTCTGGACTCTTCCAGATACCTCTGACTGTACTCTCCCTCATATTGATAATAAAAACCTTCTTCTCATCCAAACCTTGGAATAGTCATGTTGTCAGTTTATATACATAGACTGTCTATTTTCACAAAACTGATTTCTAATTGATGACTATGGGAGTTCTTTTTAACTTCTAGTGTCTTTCTAAACCCTTCCTTCAGTATTTTACAGTTGTCATGGAGATCTTCCCCTTCCATGTTAAGTTTTGTCCAAATGTTTCTAAATAAATTGTGAATGGAATTGGCTAGTTCTTTTACGTCTTAGTATGCTTACTATTGGTATTGGTATATACACAGGTTATTGATATTTGCATCCTAATTTAAATTCTGCCACTTTGCTCTTTTAGGTTCCATTTCTGTCAATAATAATTTCTAATTTCTATAATTAATGCAATACATGCCCAGGTGTGGGGGGGGTGCACATGTTAGGGGAAGGGAGAGGCCAAGTTGTCAAACTGATTTTTTAAATAAGTCACATGATAAAGTAACCGATTTAAAGCAGAAGAATTATTAAAGCATTTAAGTATTAAACATTTGCAATATTTTACTACTTAATTTCAAGTCTGCTAAAAAGTTGAGTCATGCCAATCATGTATTTTTTCTTAGAAATAGTTAAATATACTATGAATATGAAATGTGTGGATTAGAAATGGATACATGCAGTAGGAAATAGCTGGCATTCAACACAGGCACAGAAATCAGCTGACTGGGCAGAAAGCACCTGTATTGAAATAAAAATGGCTGATTCAAATGGATATTTGTTATATAGGGGAAAATGCACCTCAAATGATAGATGACTCTGCACCCACAAAGTGTCTTGTTTAGACCATATGAATTAAAATCAAAGCTACTATCATAGTGATGATCACAGGACAAAAAATGGTGAGCCTTCCCATTTCATAGCAAAATATTTCTTTAAAAGGATGCAAAAGGTACAATAGGCATCATACAAATCTGACATATTGTCTTCTTAATTCTAAAACTATCTGAATTTAGAAAGGTACCGTAGTGAAAATTACAAACCTTGTCAGTGTTTGGAAGAAAATAATCGAAAGAAAGGTCTGCTGAAAAATACTTATGTAGGCTGTCATATAAAATTGTTATAAGTCAACAGTAAAACACATGAAAACCATACACAGGCAACATTCTTGATAGAAGAGCTAAAGGTAAAGGAAAATAAAGATAACAAATGTGGAAGGAAATATGGAGCATATTTAGTCATAAAAGCAGTTTCATGGCACAGATAACTTGCAAAGCAATTTTCTCAGTTTTCCAAAAATTTTAATACATACTACAGTTAACATTTCTATTCCTGGGTTATTAGTTTAGAGAATGGAAAAATACATATAAATTGACTTATGAAAATGTGTACACATCATTTTTATCAGAAGCTTTAAGTGGGAAATTACACAAAGATCCACTGACAAAGAACAGACACTTGTTGATAATATTACACAAGAATACTCCTCAGCAAGGAGCAGTAATGAAACCACAGGAGCAAATCCTAACATTGAGGCTTGCCCTGGGAAGTTTTTGACACAAATGGATGGAGTCAGTTGATAAGGGTGAACCTTAATTGAGGAATTGCATTCACCAGATTAGCCTGTGGGCACTCTTTGGTGCATTTTCTTAATTGATGATCAATGTGAAAGTTCCAGGCTCATTGTGGGAAGGTGATCATGGCCTTGTGATGTAAAAAAAGGAAAGCTAACAACATGGAGAGAAAGTGAGCGACAGCATTCCTCTCTGTTCTTTGCATCAGTTTCTCTCCTTCAGTTTCATAAGTTGGGTTCTGACCATGACTTCCCCGGCTGATGAACTGTAACACCTACATATGTGTCCAATAAACCTTTCGGCCCCTGCGTTGTTTGGGGGATAGGGTTTTGTCACAGCAAGAGAAAAGCAACCTAAGGGTGATATTCACATAAATTTCAGAAATAGCAAAGCAAGAGAAAAATCCATCAATTTTCTCCTGTTAATCAGTAGGTGTTTGTCTTTGGGAGTGGACATGATCTGGAAACTGAAATGATTAAACTGACACTTCATCAAACTGAAAATTTAACATTCAGTTAACTTCAATATGTATGAACTGTGATTGAGTGTAGCAAGGAATGGTGGATGCTGCACATTGCTGTCCCAGTGCTTGAGAGGCAGAGGTAGGAGAATTGTGAGTTCAACGACAGCCTGTGTCACTTAGTGAGATCTTGTTTCAAACAGCAAAATAATTAAGTGTGGAAAAAAACTGAAAGTTAATAATTGTTAGGAATAATCATGTATACATAGAGATAGGGATAATTCATGTATAAAATAAAATTGCTTGAATAATCTAAATAATAATTTTCAGAATGTGCAAATTGCCCATGCTCTGACAAAGGGTGGGCTTTCAAATACTGATCAATGAAATCAGTTTCTTTCTTGACAGATAACTAAGCTTTAAATGAAAACGGATGGCTAACACTCTTAAGCATGCATCTATATAATGCACAGGTAGAATACAAAAACAGATATAAATTTTCCAGGTTAGTGGGTTTTTGTAAATTCTGTTTTAATCAGTTTGACACAAGCAAGAGTCATCTGCAAAGAAAAGCCACAACTGAGAAGATACCAACACCAGATTGCCTGTAGGTATATCTGTAGGGCTTGTCTTGATTAATTACTGATGTGAGAAGAGCCAACCCCTGTAGGTGGCACCAACCCTGGGCAGGTGGTCCTTGGAGGTATAAGAAAAGAGGTTAAATGTGACCTTGAGGATGAAATCAGTATCCCTGCACTTAATTTCTTTGTTAAGTTCTTGCCCTGACTTCCCTCAATGATGGAATATGACCTAAGATTCATAAAAGAAACACTTTTCTAACCAAGTTTATTTTTGTCACAGTTTTTATGACAGCAGTAGAAACCAAACTAAGACATAGATTTCAAAAACTTGAGACAAATGCTGGGAGTTATATATACAGATCTACATAATTTTGTTATGAGAGGAAGTTAAGGTTTGAAAAACATTTGGAGAGAAGAAAGTGGCAAAATAAGTAGTTTATATAAAATAAGGAGTTTATGCTCATACCAAAGAGATATTTTAAAATGGAGTACATTCAATCTAAAATGAGGAGAATAAAACATATGGATGATGGATAGAATTTAATGGAATTGGAAATAGTCATCAAAGAGTACATCAAATCTAATCTCTACAACTATGAAAAGACATTAATTAAGTGCAGATAAGAATCATTAAGACAAATGGCAGAAAGAAACAAGTGGTAACAACAATGAAAATTAACCCGTTATTCATAAATTTTCAAATATCGAAGATTTATGGAATTAAGAGTTTGCACACACAAAATTATAATAACTAAACAATATGCTAGATTGACTCTCACAGACTTAAAAATATTAAACCTGATTGAGGACAATAAGCAATCCAGATGCATTTTGTTTTCTCATCTAATTACTTCAGTTAGAACCCCAAACTGACTGTTAAAGCCATAACAAATTTCTAAATATTTTAGTTGCTTTAGGGGAACTGTTTATTCTCTGACTAAGAAACACATAAGTGGGATTTCCATAAAGGCTTTAAGAAAACTGAACAATTTTCTTTCTTTCCTCATTTGATGAAAGTGTTCATCATAAAAAGATATTAATTTTGATTGCTTTTTACATACTATTTTTTCCAATCAGGGAAAGTATTTGAATGTGATGTGCGACTCCTACAGATAGTGTGTAATTGGACTAGTGGTTTTTTTTTCTGATTATGAAAAACTTTACCTTTTGATTAGGTTATTTAATCTATTCAAAAAATAAAATTATACTTGATTCATATGGCTTTGTTTAAACATGTTTTGAATTTATATGTGTTTGCTTATTTTATAATCAAATGAAGGACAGTTATGGGTGCAGTGTTTTTGGTATTTTCTTCTTCTTTGGTGCTCCCACTATGCATACAGCAGTATTTTTAATAATGTCCCACACTTTCCTGACACTTTTATAAAGCTACTTCTTTCTTACTTTTTTATTAAAATAGGGGGTAGGGTCTAGTTCGATGAACTCTGTCACTGAACATATGCTCTGCATATGTCTTGCACCTTTCTCTCTGCTTCCTTGCTCTGCTTGCTGTCCACCATGAAGGAGGCAGCTAGGATGTCCTGTGTATTCTTCACTATAATGTTATACTTCAGCACAGACCCAGAAACCTAAAGCAAAGTAAACACAAACTGAAATGAGCCAAAATAATTGTATCTTCTCTGTAAGTTATGTCATAATTACTGTCACAGAAAGAAAACCCTAAGAAATGTCATTAATATTTCTTAGCTTATTTTATGATGGCCTCTTCACTCCTGTTTGAATACTGAATTTGGATATATGGTTATACATAAAGATTATATTTTTCCCATATTCTTTTATTTTTTCCATTCAAAAAAAAGAATTTACATTTCCTCCCCTTCTCCCAGTCCCCTCCTGCTCCCCCCCTCTCTCCCAATGCTTCCTTAAAAGAGGGCATGGTGCTCAGCCCTGTGGGAAGTCCAAGGCCCTCCCCCCTCCATCCCATCCTGGGAAGGTGTGCATCTAAATCGACTAGGTTCCCAAAAAGATAATACATGCAGAGGAGATAGACCCACTGAGACAGTGTGCCTGATCTAATGGGAGCTCACCAAATCCAGCTGGACCGGGACTGAATGAACATATGATCAAACTGAACTCTTTAAATGTGGCTTCCAATGAGGGCAGAATGAGAAACCATCAACAATGACACTAAGATTCCATTTTTGAATTGAGATTTTGTCAGAATTTTTTCCCTAAAGAGATTTCATATTTTATTTAAAGATATGGTACTTCTCAGTTTTATTGTATTATTTCAGACACACTTTTCTCCGTGTTTTCACTTTTATTAATGTTATTTACTTTTTGGTAGGTGGCTACATATTTTTCCCAATATAATTTACAAGTAGTTCATTTGAGTATAAAAAATAACTTCATACTTCTATTATATGGTGGTGGCTGTGGTGGTTCAAAAGAAAAATGCCCTCTAAGAGAGTGGCACTAATAGAAGGCATGGCCTTGGTGAACCAAGTGTGTCTCTGTAAGGGTGGGCTTTGAGGTCTCTTTTCTCCAACCTTCCCTCACTGTGACAGCCAGTCAACTTCCTGTTTCCTGCACGATGTAGCACTCTTAGCTTCAGCACCATGTCTGCCTGTAGGCTGCCATGGTCCCCATCATGATGATAATGGACTGACTCACTGAAACTGTAAGTGAGCCACCCCACTTAAATGCTTCCTTTATAAGAGTTGACATGGTCATAGTGTCTGTTCAAAGCAATGAAAACCCTCAGATGGGGCATTTTCTCAACTGAGGTTCCCTCTTCCAAAATGACTCTAGTTTATGTCAAGTGAATGTAAAACTTAGCCAGCACATTCATCTTCATTTAGTTTATATCTACTGTTTACCTGAAACTATTGCTCTTCATTTTCCAGTATTTTTTCTATTCATTCTAGAGATACATAAACTCAGATATCATATCTGGGTTGTACACTTTTGCATATTTACAGTTTTATGAGTAGAATGTTTAGAAAATTAAAATCCAGTTTGGATGTCAACAGTAAAGATACTCCTGCCGAATGGTATCAATTTGTGGTGTCCTTGGGTCCATGCATTTGTTAGAATATCCACCAATTTGTAAGCTCTGTTTGGTATGGACAGAGATACAAATATTAGACATATTTTAAACCTATAACTTTATATCTAATATTTAAGAAGGAATATATTAAAATGTATTCTCTTACAAAGTAGTTTAAAATGTCTAAAGTCAGAATTTAGTCTGGAAAAAATCTAAATCTTTTAGGGCATTACATAAAAACTGAAAGATGAAGATGCTCACTAGAGGAAAACATTTAAGAAAATGCTCCCACCAGACTGGTCTTTGGACAAGCTGTGCACATTTTCTGAGTGATGATTGATGTTAGAGAGCCTAGCTCACTGTGGGTAATCCTGTACCGGTTCGGTGGTCCTGGATGCTGTAAGTAGGCAAGCTGAGCAAGCCATTAGGAGTAAATTTATAAACCACACCGCTCCATTCCCTTTGTTTCAGATCTTGCCTCCATGTTTTTGCCTTGATTTCCTGCCTTGACTTGCTCAGAGATGGAGTATGATCTGAGAGTTGAAAGACGAAGTAAACCCTTTCTTCCTCAAGCTGCTTTTGGCCATGGTGTTTTATATCCACAATAGAAACCCTAATTAAGTAAATGATTAATTAAGATGATATTTTTTTAATTATCCTAAGAGAAAATCCTGTTGGTACATGGAATCTTATTGAAGAAAACTAGTCCTATCAGATAAGAAAGGTGATCCTTAATGGAAGGAAAAATAAAGAAACAACATACATTTAAGAGACAGATGTCAAAATGTAGAGAACATGGGATAAAAATGAAATAATCATTAATGAGATGTATATTATAGTATGTAGCATATAATATGTAATATAATGAAGAGATAAATGCAAATGATAAAATAGTTTTAATCTGACCATCTCATGAATACTATAATAATTGCATCATCTAGACAGCATTAATTACATGCTAACTGTGCCTCTAAACAGTTTCTAGCATGACTTCATTAATTCTTCAGGCAATCAAATATGCCATAATTCTCATCACTCAGATGTTGTTTATCAGGGAGAAGTGAAACAGGAAATTAAATCACCTGCCCTACATTATATGCCCAATAATGACCCAGCTTTGCAGCAGCCAAAAGAAAAGTAATAGCTTCAAGATGAGGTTTGATGTGCAGGAAGTAACTATGCAGGCCTAATGAGCACAGCCAGAATGTCCACAGTGAATTTATTAAAAGGAACATGTATTTCCTGAATTAAAGATCATAACAACAAATAGGTGAAACTGTTTGGAGGAATGTGCAAGAGCTGTCAATATAAGTCAGAATTGAAATTATCAAGGTCTGGTTCCAATTCGAAGAAATCAGTAAAAGCAGATCACTAGTAAGCCAGAGGTATTGTCAATTAGAAGACACTGATACAGTGTTTATGTGTGTTTACTGGAAATTTAGGAAAGAAGAGTCATAAAGAAAAACAAAGCAGCCCATACTTCAAGCAGAAGTCAGATTACATTTCTCTAAACTAAATTCCATCATACAGTTTTGTCTTTTTCTTGACTACCCACACAGCTTTAGCTGTTTTTTTTTATAAAACTGCTAAGTAATAAAAATTATCAGAGCTTTAAGAACTCTTTAATTTTAACACAATTTTCACTAGACTATAAAGAAGTGGTTTAAATGTAAAATAATAATAGGAATTCACTAATTGAAAGATTTCTACACTCATTCATTAAAATATTGATCCACACTATGCTCATAGTCTTCTAGGAAAATGGACTGTGGATATTTATGCCAAACTGAAGGAAGAGTTCATTTACTCACACTGAATTAGTTAAACTATTCCTCTTGCCTACTCATGTCCTTCCCCCTAAATAGTACCTGTTCTCTGGATTCTCTAACATTTGGCCTGAGAGTAGTCATAGAACCCATCACTCCATGGAAAAGGTTTAACAGATAAAATATGTTCCTCTTTCTGAGGCAAAAGAGATGGCTCAGAAGTTACAAATTTTATTGATCTTCTGAAGAACATGAATTCAGTTCGAAGTACACACATAACGTGGCTCACAACCGCCTGTAACTCTAGCTCCAGAGGATCCAAACTGAAGCCGTCTTCTGAATTCCATGTGTACTTCATTCATGTGACATGCATACAGACACACAGACACAGACACACACATACACACGCACACAATACAAGTAATAAAAAACTCTCTTTTAAAGATATCTTTTCTGCTCACTTTGGTTCCCTCATCAGAACAATTTCTAAGCTATAAATCTTTGAAATAATATAACCAGAGTAATTTTCCTGGCAGAAAATTTTACTCTTTCAGCACAGGCAGGCATGTCCTGAATTTACAATGTCTGTAAATCATTATAAGAAGAAAATGCAAAAGATAAGCTATGACTCATTTGTCCACTTAGCAAAGGTAACAAAAATGCTTTAGAATATTTGCTAAGAATGTTAAATAGAGAGCTTTGCTAAGTGTTGTGGATGTCACAGAACACTAAACACTTTATCAGTTCCACTGCTAATTGTGGGAATCATATACTTCCTGCCATGGATAAGACTCTCTGAGAGTTCAGAGACTCAATAACTCTTCAAAATGTTATTTGATTTCTTATAACACCAATCTATATTTAGGGCTGTGACATTATGAGGTGAACTAAGACTGTAAATTAAGCACACCGTAGCACACTAACCATTTCAGAAGTACTTAAAAAGTCCATAACCATTTACAACCAGTATATTCTGTGATTTTTTTAACTTTCTAATTTTTAATACTTTATTAATGTTATAAATACAGGAGTTTTTATGAAACGACATGACAAAAATGCTAAATAAAATTTAAGCGTAAAATATCTCTGAAGAAAATATTTTAATGAGAAATATCCAACACATACATATATGATCAATTTCTTAATTTTGGCACAAGTAATTTGCTAACCACATTGGTAACTTCAGTTTTATATTAACTTAAACCAGGTGTGAAAAATGAACTTATCATGGTAACATAATTGAATTTGCATTTTTAATGAATAGAAAAGTGCATCATAAAAGTAGGAACTACATTATAAGATATAAGAGAATAACTATTGGATCTAGACTATAAGCCAGAAGTGGCCTACTGAGAAAATATGCTATGCTTCCATACATACACAGTTCTGCCCCTTACTAGTTTTTTATTAAGGAAATTAAGTTTATATTAAAAACTTTCACAGCAAAAGTAACAAGAAGTTTGCCAAAGTCCTTTTATTTGCCCTTGAAATGAAAAGTCCAAAAGTATTAGCCATGAATAATGTTTTTCTTTTAATTATGATGTTTATCAATTCTTATTCATATAAAATGTTTCTCACTGCCAAACAATTAATATTGTTAATTAGAAGAATGAGCAAGACGAAAATCCACAGTGGCTTCTCAGCACAGGATATTTCTAAATTCAATCCTATTATAAAGTTCTATAAATAATCCAAGTTCTGCTCCTTATTTCTCCTATGTTAGTCCCTGAGGGATAATTGTACTCCCTGACCCTTTCTTTTATTTACTTTAAACTTAACATTCAAAAGTTTCTTCAACAGAGAAGACTGAAATAAACATGTCATTGATCTTTCTGGCCACACATATCTGTCTGAATAAAATACTAGTGGAAAACAAATGTTATGAGAATTCTAAGACCATCTATCCATTTTGTTTTGTTTTGTTTTAAAAATATATAAGGTTGTCAAATTTCAGAATTATTAGTTTCAAATATTTTATTCTTGAAAAACTATGGAATTCGCTGCAGAACTTGCAAATAGCACAGGTGGGACAAAAATGTAATATCTAGCACTGCAAATGTAGAGGAAATATATTATCTTAGGAAATAGAATTTAAGCTGATTTTCAATGATTATGAATATTTAATAGAGAAAAATATCTGATTTTGTTTTTTGCTTTTCATGCTTCTGTTGAAACAATCAAAATAAAAACAATCACTTGAAAAAAAAAAAAAAGTCAGCAAACTGTTGAAGCTGCTGCACGGTCCCTACCGTGTATAATGAAACTTGCAGTTGAGTCACTCAGAAGTAACTCACTTAGCTAAAAGCAGAATTGCAACAAGGGACATGATATTAGCATCTTTCTTGTTAGCCAGTGGTCATAGCTGGGTAAATTAGATAAAAGAGAAGATTATATAGAGATATCGTATGAGCATTTCTCAAGGCTGTGAATCTGAAATGGAAGAGTGTATAAATTAGATACCTAATTATCAAATTAGAACCTAATTATTTGAGAAAAGAATTTCTCCTCAACTCCTGAAATAAGAACTGCATAGGATTTCTAACTGCATTTTATGTGTTTATCCTACACTCATTGAGAAGTTTAGTTGTAATCCTTTATTAAAGAAGCTCCCTTTTGCAGCAGACACAGACCATTAAAGAAAGCCACACTTGACATCCTTAAATTTGCATGCAAATGGATGGAAATACAAAACACTATCCTTAGTGAGATATCCCAAACTCAAAAAGATGATTATGGTATGTACTCACTCATTAGTGGACCCTAGCCATAAACAAAGAACATTAAACTTATAGCTCACAAGCCTAGATAACCCAAATAGCAAGGTGAACCCAAAGAAAAACATATATAGATCCTCCTGGAAATTGGAAGCAAACAAGATCGCCAGGCAAAAGGTGGAGGCACGGGAATGGGGATGGGGGGGAGGTAGGGGAGGTGAAAGGGAGACAGGGAGGGAGAAGGGAGAAGGGATGGACTGGGGAGAGCTTGGGGGAGTGGGAGGGTGGAGATGGAGGAAGGGTGGATATTGGAGAAGGGAATAAGATATCTAAATTAAGGGAGTCATTTTAGGATTGGCTCTAGAGGGAATCCCAGGTGTCCACGGGGATGTGTGTCCGCAACTAGGTACTTGAGCAGCAGAGGAGAAGGTGCCTGATCTAGCCTTGACCCATAGTCACATTGATGAATATCTTGATCCTCACCATAGAAATTTCGTCCGATGGATGGAGATAGAGACAGAGAACCACATTCACATCAGAGCAATGGACTGAGCTCCCAAGCCAATAGAGAAGTCTTATCTCTATCAATGCTGGGCGACAGAAAACTAATTCGGGCTAAGCCTCTCTCTCCACCCATTTTATATTCCTTCTAATGCTGGGATTAAAGGCGTGTAACTCCCAAACACTGGGATTAAATCTGTGAGCCACCAACACCTGGATTTATTTCTCCATTGATCTTGTGTAGCCCAGGGTGGCCTTGAACTCACAGAGATCCATCTGACTCTGTCTTCCAAATCCTTGTATTAAAGATGTGTTTCATCATTGCCTGACATCTAGTGGCTTTAGTTTTGCCTCTGGTCTTTAGTCAAGATTTATTTATCAAAATACAAATAATATACCACGACATTTAAGTGTCCATAATTTCATACTGCAAACAGTATAAGTAGGAAATATTGAAGAGATACTGAAATCAATGACTATTACTTGCCTTTTCACTTAGTAAACAAATGACCCTGTAATTTGGTCACACCTAGCTTAATCTTTTTTTTTCCTAAATTAAGAATGATAATATCAGCATTACTTGATAGGTGAAAATTTGATAGAGGAAGAAGATATTTTCAGCTCTATAAGAATCATAACACAGAACACTTTGTGTGGGAAGAGGACACAAACTAATAAATACAAGCCTTAGGAATGACAAATTTTTTTACCTTCGACTCACAATGCATTGTTTGATAAACTAATTAGGTATTAAGTGTATAATTGTATATTAAATATTTTATAGATATTAGCTATTTCAATACCTGCATTCATTGTATACTATTCAATTAAGAAGTGTCTATATGTATTTAATTTTTGATTCAAAAAAATCAAAATCCTTTCATTCTTATTTTCTGAAATTAGAAACATAATAAATAAAATGATATTTATTTATTATTCATTATTATTTATTTAGTCACACTACTACTAATAGAAGAAATTACTTCCCTTCTAACTATACATTTGAACCCCTTGATGAACCTTTTTTCCCTGTTCCTCTTTATTTTTTCAACTTCAAATTAGACTGGCGGGCATACTTATGTAGTAATGTTTACCAGACTGCTCACCGACAGTCTCAGCCATTCACTCTGAACTGTTCAAACCCACTCCCTTTCTAAATCCAGTATTCATCAAGCTACAAACCTTCATGAATCTTCTAAAAGTAATTCAGTAGACTACTTGGACCTCAATAAATCTCTAAATGTGAAATATATAACAAACAAATCTCTGGAATAAAGCATTTACATATTACCAAACAAGAATAAAACTCAGTATGTATGAGTAAGTGCTCAAATTCATCTTTTTCATGGGTTTAAGTGGCTAGGATTAACATAAAGAGCCTTCTCAGAGCATAGGCGACAACAAAACCTGCAATAACTCATACTCTGTAGTGACTTTCATCTTTGAATCTGTATATTCTTTAATTTTCATAATAGCCTTAGGAGGTAAATATCATTATCCTCATTTCTTAGGAGATAAAATTGAGAGATTAGTGAACTGCCCACAACTATACAGTAAGTGAACTCGAAGATGATTCTAGTTCAAGATAATGGCATAGAGATTATGCCCTTGCTAATATGGGTATAGCAAAAGTGCTATTAATGGGGAGAGAAAGCATTAAGGTAACAGGCAACTTAGAAGTTCAAGACTGAAAACAAATATAAAGTCATAGGACACACAGTAAAAAACAGCTGATGGTTTTTAAAATATAAAGACAGTATTAAGTTTCAATTTTATGAGAGGCACTTTTCTGATTTATGTGAATTAAATGTGGTTCCAGGACAGCACTGAATCTGACTTTGACTGTCTTTGTTCTACAAATCACATTTAACAGAGCAGACTGTGGAGTATAAGCTCTCTCCTAGTTGATCTCCCTCAGTGATTGGACCTTGCCTCCAATGCTCAGCAATCCCTGTCCATTACCCACAATCTGGCTGATCATCCAGGGTGGCTCTAGGCATTCTTTCCTCCCTAAAGGCTATATTCTTACTGTTTCATCTAGAAGCCTCTCTTTCTAAACTTTATTTTGATCTAATCCCCACTCGGTTTCAAGTTGCTATTAAAATTTTATCAGTGCATATTTCCCCCATTGACCTATATGAAGTAGTTGCTTGCCTATTGCTTTTTCCCATACCTAGCTGTCATTTTTCTAGAACCTACCAACAGCTAGATATATAAGTTATGTGCAAATTTTGAAGAAGTTAAGTGTATCTTCCCTATGACATGTTCAAGTTAACAGACAAAAACTTTGTATTATCTGTAGTTATAAAAGGACTTGTTCCAAACCAATAACAATGCTTAACAGAAATATCTTTCTTTTTGAGACAGGGTTCCTCTATAGCTTTGGAGACTGTCCTGAAACTAGCTCTTGTAGACCAGGTTGGCCTCGAACTCAGAGAGATCTGCCTGCCTCTGCCTCCCAAGTGCTGGGACTAAAGGTGTGTGCCACCACCATCTGGTAACAGAAATATCTTAAATCAAAGATTTTCTTAACCCCAAGAGATAGATAGATACCACAGGAATTTGATCTCTGAAGATATAGAATCAGTAGCATTCCAAAACAAAATGACTTAAGGATTAGAGAGGTAGAAAATGACAGAACTCAAAGGAAACTTATAGCTCATGGTTTCAGAGTATAGATACCTAACCACTGATGCTGCCACAATGCTGGTCTTTCTTTGAAGTCTCTAAAAGGACCTGAGCTACAAGACAACAATAATGTCCATGCCCACTGACTTTACACTATTCGTTTCAATGATGCTATTTAAAAGATAATTTCTGCCTGTTACTACTTGCTTTCTGCTTATGATCCTCACTAAGTAGAACTGTTAATCTTGGAGTTTTAGCTGATTACAAGACTTAGCTAGTAAAATGGCATGGCAAAACAGACCTCATGGTACCAGAATATAAGAAAGTATTTGAAAAGAAAATATTTGAAAATTGATGGAGTTAACATATATGCACACACACACACAGGCTGACACACTCAGAGAGAGAGAGAGAGAGAGAGAGAGAGAGAGAGAGAGAGAGAGAGAGAGAGAGAGAGAGAGAGAGAAATAAAGGAACAACGATTGTAGGTGCTCTTAGTTAGAAAGTGCCTACTCTATTACAAGTTAGTCAGTGGAGGACCCAGTGAGGAAAACCATCATCATTCTGCCAGTACAGATGGTGACAGGCATCTGTAGAAATATACCCACTTAAGCAGCTAATCTCTCCCACTGGGCATTGCATCTCAAACTCCCTGGCCTACTCAAAGAATTTGTCCTAAGTCTTCCCCACTTTCTCATTCATTACAAGCTTTCAATTCTTTTCCTAATAATTTACATAACACATTTCAGATGATCAATATTGACCAATACAATCATCATGCACAGACTTAAGCCCATGACCATAAATTCTTTGTAATTCACTTTTGCCTCCAAGCATAGCGAATATCCCTATTGTGGAAAACTTTCAAATATGTTTCTGTTCTCATTATTACTTAGTGCTTATCGTGCATTCTTCATTACCCCGCAATGTGATGTTATAAAAACCCACTATTCAACCTAACTGTTTTAACATCAAGCACCAACATTTTGACGGAGCCAGTTTTATCTGCTTTCACCATATTTAACTACTCAATACAGTTTGACTAATTGATTACACCCTAATATTGAAAATTAATCTATTTACCATATCCTACACTTTGACATGAGTTTTACTTCATGTTCTATGGGTTGTTTTATTTTGTTGTTGTTGTTTATTTTTTTAATTGGTTTTTATTGAGCTCTACATTTTTCCCTCCTCTTCAACCCTCTCCCAAGGTCTCCATGCTACCGATTTACTCAGAAGATCTTGTGTTTTTCTACTATCCATGTAGATTAGATCTATGTATGCCTCTCTTAGGGTCCTCATTGTTTGTTTATTTTTTTAAGATACAGTTTTCATTTCCTTCAAAATGGAAAAGCTGAATATTCTTTACCTTTGTCGTAGAATCTTTTTTGTTATGTGTTGTATTTATGTGACGTGATGAAGTTGTTAGGTACTCAAATATTACTAATTGTAGACTTGAATTTCTTTCTTGGAACTCTTCCCTGAGAGCAAGATTTATATCTCATAGCTCTAGAAAGTTCGTTTATACCTTCTACATTTGTATTACTAGAAATGTCACAGAATGCTTAAATTGTGTAACCCCATTGCCTTAAGATAAAATGTGGGAAGGGTCATATCACATGTTAACGTGTTACTTTAACACTTCATGTATTAATTGAATATATTAACCAAACAATTTTAATAATCAATTTACTTGTTCAGAAAATCATTAGTTTTGTGTCCATCAAAATTCACATGTTGTAGTCTAAGAACTAGAGTATGATTATGGAAAAGAAATTATTACAGAGAGAATTAAATTAAAGGAAGTTGTTACCATGGGCTAGTGAAAACTGTCTTTATTCAAATTCATTTCAAAGCATCTATTTTCACAGAATTTAATTATGCTAGCTGTAGTAAATGAATGCATCTAGGAACAGCAGTCAGCCAATGAAGTCTGCTTTGCTTGATTTCATTTGTGGCTAAGCTGCACTGTTTCCAATAAATGATTTGGGCTGCACTGCTGGTCCTGTGTTGAAGAGGACTGAATTCAATTCCCAGGGCCCACATTGGATGGATCACAACTGTCTATAACTCAAGCTTCAGGGGAGCTGGAATTTTCCTCTGGTGTCCCTGGGTGTGCCCTGCCTATGTGCATGCAGAAAAACACAAACAAAAAGAAAGGGAGGGTAGGAAAGAGGGAGAAAGAAGAGGGAGATAAATAAGTGATCTTTCAGTAAAAAACAAACAAACAAAAACCTTAAGAGTCATACCCTAGTACTAAGCTCTCCCTTTTCATCATTTGGATGGAGTGTTGTAATATTTCCATAGATTCTCAGATACATACCTGTGTGGGTAAAATTAATTCATCATAGTACAGCTCCACATAAGGTTTGGTCTCACCTTTCAAGTCCTTTGTGTAATTGTATAGACATCAAATTTTATTCTTGTTCTGTTTGTCTTTTGTATTACAGCTGATATTATTTATAGCACTTATCTAAGCACAGAAAACAAAGATTCTCAGAGAACTACTCAGAAGGGCAGCTTGAGGAAATTATGCTCATGAATTTCAGCATGGGCCACAGATAATTCCAGAATTAGAAGCTGCCATCTCAGGGCAGGGAAATGAGAGCGCTATTGTGGCATAATCTGAACAGTCCTTAAAAGTTTCCACTAGGAAACTCAAATTTGTTGTGGTTGTTGAGTGTTCAGCAGAGTGCTGAGATTGCAAATAATTTGCACAATTAGATCCTTCTCATAAGCAGAGCATAAAATATATTCTTGTTCTTTAAGTCTGAAAAAATGGGACACTGCTATTTATAGCTTTATCTTCTTCCAACTTCAAATTAATATATTATATGTATATATCTCTATACATATAGATGGACCCCACAGAAAAATCAATGTATTTTGTAGATCCATTATATTTTCATATAATTGGTAATGTATTTATAGCCATTTTATATAAAATTGTGTCATTTTTATCTTTCCTCTCTATTCCTCTCCTCTCTTCTCATCTTTTCTCTCCTACTTCAGGTATATTATATTTATATATGAGGACATAAGCTAACCTGTTGATTTAAGTATTTGATGGTCATATTCTAATATGTCATTGAATGTATGAGAATATCAATGTGCTTTAACTGTATCATGAACAAACTACAGGAAATATTTACATTTCATTTTATATCTAGATAAATATGTATAAATATGTAATTTAATGAGTTATTTCCAAAGATGATCTTATGAACTAAAGGATAGTTATTAATATTCATATTAAATACTTATACCCAGGTTGTCTTACAGTGACGTTCTTTCAAACTCTCTTCCCAAGGAAGATTTAATGCAAATTCCTTTCAAACTGAGTCCTACTGGGTCACATACCAACTGCTGATGAGTTTGGTTTCATCATTGCTGCTACTACTGACCTTGACAATTCTCCTTTTTGAAGAAACACCTAACCCTCACTACTGCACCCTTTACAGCTAATTTCTATTTCTACTGTTGATATATAAACAGTGATCTCTTCTCCTTGTGATGAATGCCTACTATAAATTGGGGGGTGCAGAGGCACAAGAAATTGAACCTAAACACGCTTACGTGCTCTCCGGGAGTCTACTGGAGTACCTTGTTGATACTGACAACAATAATCTATTGCTCTCTGTGATTCTTTACTCAGTATGGTGCTAATTAATCTTTTACATGACATTCACACTATACTATTGAAAATACAGAAAGATATAGATTTGTACAGAAAGATGCTGACTCAAATCACTTGCATTAAATGTTCTCTTAGTAATTAATATTCTATGTATGTAAGAATCTATGTGGTTGTACATATGCACATATAAATGTGTTTATTATATTCACGTGGAGGCAGAGGTCAACAGCAGTGGTTCTCCCTTATTATCTATGATCTCTCAGTGTTTCGACAGCTCACAGGTTTGGCTAGAAAAGCAAGCCAGCAAGTTCTAGGGATACTTCTGTCTTTACTTCACTAGACAGGAAATTCAGACATATGCACCATAAGCAGAGTTTTCCATATTATTCTAGCACTCTAACATAGGTTCTCATGCTGTGAATAAGCTCATTAATAAGCACCTCCCACTAATCTTCTAGCTACTGCTTATTAATTTATCTTTACTAACAGCTATCTATACTCTCCTGAAAATTACCATTATTTATATACTCCCCCTCCTGCTATTTCAAATATGTTTGTCATTACTACATGGACTACACCTTTCAATTGTTTTCCTAACTGTGAAGGTTTTATCTAACTAATTCCTTCAAGAACTGAAGGAATATTATGGTTCAAATATGGCCTCACTTCTATTATTGAATTTATAATCATTGTTCTTAACCCACTTGCTGCTCAAAATTAGCATGATGTAAACTGAACTCACTCCCTTCATGTGAAACCAAATCCTTTTCCAATCTTTCTTCCTTGTCAAGGTCAAATGTAAATCCATAAGATCACTTCCAATGAATTCATCCCTCCTTATTATAGGATGTGACACCCTCACAAATTACGAATTATTTAAAATGTACACATTTAGTATGCTTTATGAGTTAAGCTATTTGCTATAAAACACCTATATCTGAATGAGGTGAAACTTAAACCTGACTTTTGACTTTTAGGTGTGTGTGTGTTTTGGAATTTGCTATTCTATAATCTCTCAGAGACTTGTGCACTTGTTTCTTACATTGTGGTACAGATATATGGGAAACAAGACTTTCCTTTTTTTCAATAAGCTCCATCCTTCCTTCAATTTGCTGCAGACAAGGACAGTGTAGGTTTTCTTTAGTGAAATAATAATCCAGTCTAGACTTGAAGCTAGTAAGAACCATTCTATAATTGATGCTCAGATAAACAGTCTTACCTCCTGGAAACAGCTGCATGCCTATGTACAGTATCAAAGAGATTTTCTGTGAAAAGATACCCTCCCTCATGGGCCAACAAAATGGTTCATTAAGTAAAGGTGTTTGCTACCAAGCTAATAACTTGAGTTGGATCCCAGAATCCACATGAAGAAGGAGAAAAAACTGACTCCTGAAAAGTTTTCTTATGACCTGCATGTATGTGCTATGAAACAGTTTTTTTTTTTTAAGAAAAGGAATATCTGGAGAAAGGAAGAAAAGAAAGAAAGGAGGAAAGAGGAAGGAAGGAATGATAGAAGGAAGGAAGAAAGTAAAGAAGGAAGTAAAGAAAGAAATAAGAAAAGAAGGAATAGATACCCTTAGTTTGGATTTACTGAGCAATGTCTTGCACAGAATAAGTATTCAATATTCACTATATTGAACTAAATTGTTAACACTGGCATACATTGTTAACACAGGCCAAATACTTACTGGCATAAAATCAAATCGAAGTTACCCAAGAAAACTGATACTTCAAACCTATCAGAATGTAACATTACCATGAAATCTTGAATATAATTGGCTCTCCAAATCTCATAGGGAGTTGCACTATTAGGAGGTGTGTGGTTTGGGAGTGGGTATGACATTGTTAGAGTAAGTTTGTCAATGTGCAGGTGGGCCTTGAGGTTTTCTATGTTCAATGTACCACCCAGTGTCTCAGTCGACTTCCTGTTGCCTTCAAGATAGTAGGACTCTCAGCTACTCTTCCAGCACATCTGCTTATATATTGCCATACTCCCTGTTATGATAATGAGGGACTGAAATTCTGCAACTGTAAAGGATCCACCCCAATTAAATGTTTTCTTTATAAGAGTTGCCATTGCCATGGTGTCTTTTCACAGAAATAGACATCAAAAATAAGACAATGACCTCTTATGGTATTTTTTCTATGGCTAAAGGGAATTTTAGAGGATGTAACTAAGTAGAAAGTGAACTACATAATAGAATACAAAAAGATATTTGCATGTTATTTTTCTGCTTGGAATACACAATTTTGTTTCCATTTTTAAAAAATCCTCACATTAGGGAACTGAGAGTTCTAGACTAGGACTTGGATGACCTGAGGGCTGGGATGGTTTTTACAGGAAATAAAAAATAGTGCTTCACTAAGCTTAAATATATCAACTAAAACTAAGACAAATATTCATGATGAAAGAAATATATGTTCTAAACATTTAGTTGTGAGAGAAGGTATAAAATCCTTTAAGACTCTAAGATGATGACAAAGGAGTTTGTGGATAAAATGCAATTTACTGCCTCAACACATAGAAAATACAAATTGTATGGTCTGTTCCAAAATAATAATAAGAAATATTGTTTTCCAGAAACAGAATACACAGAAAAGGAGAGGCATCCCCATGCTTGGTTATCCCTGCATTCAGCTTTCAGGGAAACATCTACCAATTATGGGGGTCAACACATCTTACATTCTAAAACAGACAAGTGTCCACCAAACCACTCTAAAGGAAATATTATCTTGACTTTATTTTACAATTTAAGAAACTGAATCATAAACAGCTTTATCACAGTGACCTGGCTACAGTTGTAGTAAAGGAAGTAACAGAGATTTAAAGCAAAACAAATAAATAGAAACCAGAAGTTTTCTTTTACTGTGATTATCAGTGATGATCAAAGAAGTTCTTCCCATCTTCATTTGCAAGATTTACTGTCTTTAAGTTACTTATGGATTATAAATCTCTGACTTTAGCCAAGAGTCTCCAAGGAATCTAACATCTCTCTAATATGGTATTCAACACCTGGAAATTCAGCTATTACATAATGAAATGCTTTATAAAAATGGAAGGAGTTAGGGAAGGAAGTCAAAAAGTATAAAGAAATATTTATGCTCCTTTTAATAGGACACCCCTTACTACTTCTACCACAATGTGCTTTGTCTCTTCATGTGCACGCCCACACTTAGCCACAGAGTATGTTTACCCTGAAATGCCAGAGACTGTAATATATGATCCATGATATGAAATGAAGCTCATGGCTTCTTAGATATAGTAAGATATATGGTAGTATGCATAGTAGGAAATTGAAGACGATATCAGAAGATGGAAAGGTGTCCCATGCTCATGAATCAGCATGATTAACATAGTAAACATAATAAGCATGCTCATCCTACTGAAAGCAATCTAGCTTTCAATGAAACCACCATCAAAATTCCAACACAGTTCTTTCCAGACCTTGACAGGACAATTTTCAACTTCATTTGGAAAAAAAAAAACAGGATAGCTAAAACAATCCTGAATAATAAAGAACTGCTGGCGTACTGGAATCGGCACTATTATCAATTTCAGATTGCACTACAAAGCTGTAGTAATAAAAGCTCCATAATACTCATAAATACAGACACATTGATCAATGAAATTGAACTGAACACCCAGACATAAACCCAACCCACACACATGTATATGGACACCTGGTTATTATTTTTTTACACAGAAGCCAGAAATACACACTGGAAAATGTAGCAAGCTTTCTCATTAGTTGCCAGCTCATAAATAATGACATGGAAACATTATTAATTATGAAAGCTTGGTCTTCAGTTTAGGCTTCTCTAAAATTGCTTTTCTAATTTAAAATTATAAATTTATATTAATCTACATTCTGCCACATAGTGTTAACTATCTTCCACCTTCGACCTCCCATTTCCTCTCTGTGTCTGACTGGTGATAACACCTTTCTTCTTCCCAAAGTTCTCTCTCTCTGCCTAGAAGTCCTGTCTATACCTCCTGCTTAGCCATTGGATGTTCAGTTTTTTATTACAACAATCAGAATGTACCTTACACAGATTTACAGGCAGATACACAGATTTACAGTATCAAAAAATATTCAGCACAGAAAAAAACCAGCATCTTCAACAAATAGTGCTGATGAAACTGAATGTCTGCACATTGAAGAATGAAAATAGATCCATATTTGTCACCCTAAACAAAACCCAAGTGCAAGTAGATTAAAGTCCTTAAGATAAAACTCGATACATTGAATCTGATAAAAAAAGAAAGAAAGTGGGGAGGGGAGGGCTGGAGAGATGGCTCAGTGGTTAAGAGCATTGCCTGCTCTTCCAAAGGTCCTGCGTTCAGTTCCTCACAACCATCTGTAATGAGGTCTGGTGCCCTCTTCTGGCCTTCAGGCATACACACAGACAGAATATTATATACATAATAAATAAATAAATATTTTAGAAAAAAAGAAAGTGGGGGATAGCCTTTAAAGTGTCTCCTAATTCAAGATGATTTTCTGAACAGAACACTTATGGCACAGGCCCTCAGATCAACAATTCATAACTGGTTCCCCATGAAACTGCAAAGCTTCTGTAAGGTAAAGGGCACTGTTATTTGTACAAAGAATCAAGGTATAGAATGTGAATTTTTTTTTACCAACTCCACATCTGATAGAGGATTAATATCTGAAATATATAAAGAACTCAAGAAACTAGACAAAAAAATCAAAAAATCCAATTTTAAAACAGGACACAGATCTAAACAGGGAATTCTCAATAAAGGAATCTCAAATGTCTGAGATACATTAAAGAAGTGTTCAACAACCTTATCCATCAGGAAAATGCAAATCAAAAGCACTTTGAGATTCTATATTAAACCTTTCAAAATGGCTAATATCAAGGGGGAATACCCATCTATTGCTGGTGGAAGTGCCAACATGCACTGCGACGATAGAAATCAATACGGCATTTTCTCAGAAAATTGGGAATCAATTTAACCAAAGACCCAGCTATACCTCTCTTGTCCAATTACTCAAAGGATGGGCAGTTTCATTTCTTTAATTTCTGTTGGTTTTGAACACCAGTTTTATTCATTCAATATGCTCTGAGAGAATATAATTAAATTAATAATGTTTTATTTTATTTCATATTTTTCTTTGCTTGCTTTATGAAGAAATCAATAACGCATACCTGTGTAACCCTAAACAGGATTGCCAATAATGTATTTACCCAACACTAATCTTTGCTTCTCAAATACAAGCTCATTAAAAGATACTTAATATTGAATTCATTATGATTTTCTTACAGAGAGCATATAAAACTCTTATTCTTTCTGATTACTTTTTCTAAGATATATAACATAAATGTTGACAGAGAAATGTAAAATAATGCACAAATATAGAAAGATATTTTGCATTTACATGGTATGTGCTTCATAATGCAAAATATGGATAGCTAAACTTTACCCAACAATCATATTATATATCCAATTACATAAAATGGTGCATAAAACAACAAACCACCTTCTCCAACATTTTATTCTAGAGGTCAAAGTGTTAAAAACAAACAACAGTTTAGAAGTATCAAGTGGATATCTATAAATTATGAGACAAAGGATCTTTCCAGTAATCAATATTGGCCTTCGTCATTTGACTCAATCATTACGAATGTAACGGTGAGATAAGCGAAGCCGCTCTAGTCTTGGAATCTCTGGCAGCTCTTCATGCTATGCTGTCTGTTATCAGATACCATGCTTAACTCTTTTTTTCGTTTGTTTGTTTGTTTGTTTTTTACTCTCTCTTATAAAAAGAGTAGCTGAATAACAAGGTGGCAGCTCTATTCTGGGCCAGGAGACTTGATCTGGGTATTTTCTCAATGTGTATAACTTCTGTCCTTGAAAACTCAATGGGAAATTCTCTTTGTGCTACTCATCTATTTGTGCAACATCCATTGAGCTGGAGAAAGAGTCACGTTATCGCCAATTTTGAAATTCATGAACTGCATAGTTCATGACAAAGTAAGAGCAAAAACCTGGAATTCAGATTATAATACAAGCAACCTTTCAGCTGGAATCTAGGTTCTCTACTAGCAAGGACAGTACTTTGCAGTGACAGACATTCAGCGTGCATATTTATCTCAGCACATTGTTGATATAAAATCATAACATTTATGTTAGGTTCTGGGTTGCTTCTTGAACTGTGACTAATATTTAAGAAATTTCTCCTAAGGCTAAAAACACATTCAAATAGTAACTCAAGGTCATTTGTGTGTTTTACACAATGAAAATTATTTTCAATTCTATTTATTTAGAAATCAATAAGTCACATGAAAGGAATTTGTTGTCAGGAATATGACATGGATTAAGGTTAATTTCAATAGCTTTAAGGTATTACAGGAATACATGCATGGTGATCGAAGTACATTTTCTCTCTCAAGAGGATTTTATGCTGAAGCACTCATTTTCAGCATCAAGGAGAGAGATGCTGGGCAGATGTGAAAGTACAGGAGCCTGGGAGATTTATTTGACTTAGTAATGTTTCAAATCTTCACATTTGATGTTTCAGGGCAGTATAATTACCTTTAAAATTTTTGAATTCTAAATCAGAACCATTATCAAATCACAAGGACTATGTCAATATCAGGTCTGGTACACCACAGTTCTGATAACAGAGTGGCAGTATAGTTGTTGAACTTAAAGAAAAATTTGATGTTGAATTTCATATTGATTATCTGAAATAAATTACAAGTATCTGTTTATCCATTTATAGAAAAGTTACTTTATGTACAAAAAATCTAAGCATGTATGTAAATTAAAAATGTGTTAACATTTTTACTATGCTCTATCGATTGGGAATTTTGAAACGTATAATTAATTATAATTTAAATTGTCCAAAATATTAGCCTTTCAGGTGAGTAAGTAGCTTATCTTGATATTGGTAATACTTTCTTTAAAATGCTGAGAGAGAAATGTGAATTTATTTCATCCACTTTATGAAATCTATAATCACATGCATTCTCATTTCTCTACAGAGTGCTAACATGGCTGAGTGTATAGTTAATATTTCATATGCCCTTCCCAGTGCTCTTCTTAGATCTTCAGAAGAATGTTTTCAAGTGCCCTTCAAAGAGACCTTTCTGTCTCCAGAATGACCAAACCCATCTCAAGTTACTGTGCTGTGGCTTTACATCAGGATGGGGTATATCATGTCATTCACACTTGAAGACTGTGATTTCTTTTTAAACGTCTTTGTCTACCCTGCCATGATAAATCTTAAATTTTCTGTTCTTTCTTCAATTAGTCATACTTAGAAGTCTAACTCTGAGAGATTTATACATAGTTCCTAAATCAATGATCTGTTTATGCTGATTGGATTTCAGATGTTTCATGTCTGACTGACATAGGCAACCCAAAAGGAAAAAAATAAAAGACACTTGCTGAATCCTACAAAGTTTTACATAGGTGGGAAATCATGAGATGCCAGATAAAAGACAATGAAATTTGAGAAACAAACATTTTTGATAAAAATTAACTGTGTTGCTATCTATCTCCAATTCTGTCTTTTGTAAATGTTAAGTTCTTGTACAATATCTTTGGTAATAAAGAAACATCAGCCTTGTGTGCTATCAAAATAAAGTTAATCAGTGATTATGATAGAGGCAATTCATTAAGATTGAAATGGATTACTTTTGTGAATGCTGAGCATATTTAATTCATCAAGTTTGCAATGTTATTTTTATTTGCTTTGCTCTTTTAAAGGTAATAACACAAGGTCAGTGGTACACTACCAAGATAAGTAAGATAGAAAGGAAACCTCATCTCAAATAAAGGTGTAGTTTCTGTGTTGACATGCATTAACAGATAATGCTTTGCTATCTCCCAATTATTGTGCTTACATTTTTCTTAGTTATTCCTTCTTCTTTAAGTATAATAAGCACTTGGCTTTGTATTCGCAGCCTAATGTAAAATAGAACAATACTATAACCAACTTTGCCTATGATCCTGTATTGACAAAGATTATCTGGCTTGCTAAGGTCTTTAATGTGTCATTGAAAGGAATTTTTCACATTTGACACGACTGTGACTTCACTTTATTTTTCATCATTGATCCCAGGGATGCCATACTCAAGACATGGATGTCTTGAATATCATCAAAATACAGTTTTGTTATAGACAATTATTTTAATAGCAATTTCTTCATACAGTGAAGAATTTTATAGTGACTGAATTCACATTTATTCCATTCTTCTATATTTTCAGTTTCAAATTTATTTTTAAAATAATATTTCTCTCCTACTTATCATATGATATAGGCAGGCTAAAGATTTTATTACTTATAATTATGGAAGTATAGAAACCAAAAGGTTAAAATAATCTCATGCATACATATCAAGTTTGCATTCAGGCAAAAACAGAATCAGAATATCCAGTTCCTGAGATGTGTTTCTTTTAGGAAACCATCCAATCAATACTGAAAATAAGTGGATCGGCATCTATAAGCTCCTATTTGGGTAACACTGTAGAATAAAGGACAAGATTTTATCCTCTTGTTTATTCATTGAACAGGGAACAAATTAACTCCTGTATTTACAATTTCCAGATTCAGATTTGATGTAAGCTGTAAAAAGTACTTACCATAATATACATCTTTCAGGATGAAACTGTCCTATTAAGAGTGTTATCCTGTAGATATCAGAACAACTGGCTAAAAAGGGAACATAATGGATTCTTGATTTTGAAAAGTAGCATGTAAGTAGAGAAAAACATTATTTTAACACTTCAGCAGAGGATTGAGCTGCCAAGGTCCAGTCGAAGAGCAGAAGAATCTTCATCCGGCGACGGATGGACATAGAGACAGAGACCCACGTTGGAACACTGGACTGAGCTCCCAAGGCCCAGTTGAAGAGCAGAAGGAGGGAGAAGATGAACACAGAAGTCAGAACCGCAAGGGATTCGTCCACC